>ML824025.1:48057-59400 GCA_009831015.1 Picea engelmannii
TATCCTCTTCAACTTATAAAAGGAGAGGAGCTCTCATGGAGAAAGTTAGTTTGGAGCTTTAGGGATTGTCTAAGTTGGATTTGGCTTGGAATTATTAGCTTGGTTGGAGTGTCTTTGAGTTTTGCCTTTGTCAAGATAGATTGTGAATATTATTAGATCTGTGCTCTCAGAATTCTTGGAATGGAATTATGTGGGGAACAAAGGACAGTTGGAAGGGACCTTACAACATCAAGGCCATGGTTGTAATTTCTCTTTCACATTTAATATGATACAATAATATGATTCTTTCCTATAAAGCTTGTCGTGCTTTATTGTATGATTCATTGATCACATACATAGGTTTATATTGAGTTTATGCTATTACTATCAGTTTGGTTGGTTGCGTTCTTTTGCAGGATCATCATTGTATGAGTGTTGGAACGGAGCTAGGATGGCGATAATGAGAGGAAGCGACATTTAAACAGTATGTCACCTATCCCTCTTTAGCTGGTAAATTCAATATTTAAAACTTAAGGAAAGCATCATATTCTGGTGTGTTTTGTTCTAGATCCAGGTGGATCTAGGGAGATCAGTTAGTGTCCGCACCTACAGATTAGTCCGATAACATTTTGTTGTGTAGAAATGTAAACAAAGCATGTAGACCCAAAAAAATTCAGATGAGAAATAATTGGTTTTTTACAAAACCAAGCTTCATAAGGAGTAGAATTTGTCACCATATTTGTATGAATTTTTTTGATGACATACATGGTTGTATGGACTACATCATATCAATACATGTTTGGCAAACACATTTCTTTCAACATACATGTAATGTCACGGATATGAAACCCTTTGTAATTATACATAAAGGTTAGTGAGTCATTAGAACCAAGTGTAAATGTAAATGTACATTTAGGTTGGTGAGTTGTTGGCACATGGTTTTGGTGTTGCATGCATCTGAGTAATGCACAGAGAAGCATTATCAAAGACAGGGTGCACACATTTTATGTGTGGTGCGTGCACCTATGTAAGTGCACACATTGCACTCTGTTGCGTGCACTAGGGTAAGTGCGTGGGAATGACTGGAAGTGAGCACAGAACTATGCTATATATATATATATATATATATATATATATATATATATATATATATATATATATATGACTGAATGTCTACTGAGGCCAGAGATCATGTGTGATTGTGAGGCTGGTGATCTGGGACGCAGATAGGCCAGTGCACCTATCCATGTAAATATAATCATGGTTATTAATATAATATTACATCTCTACGCATAGAAAAAATCAATCGAAAAGAGATGGGGAAATAGCTCCACTGGAAATGTGAAAAGGGGGTGAGACTTAAGTCTTAGGGAATATTTTATAATATTTCTGAAAAAAGTGTAATTTTCGATAATTATTTTATCCTAAGTTCCCCAAGGTAGGAAATGGGTCACCAAGTGGCTTAAAGCTAATTTTGAAGGTGAAAAGTGTCAAGTGGAAGGAATGAAATATATATTGTTGGCCTTACTGTATTTTGAAGGAGGATTTCATTATCCATTATTGGGGGGAGGATTCATGTAGCAGGATATCGTGAGAAGAAGGGGGTTGGACTGTATGGAAAATATGATTATTACCTTGTCTGCATAGAGAATATTGTAAGGTGTTGAGGGGATGTAACCATAATTCTATTGTTGAGGAGACAGGTTGAAATATCGTGAGTAGTCTCTCCAAGTGAGAGAATGGTTATTTTGACGTGGTTGTCAAACCCGTGAACATACTCTCCAGGTGAGAGTATTGTTGGGAATTATTCTGTGGTGTGTTGAGCATTAGTCATAGGGATCAAAGACTTCCTTTCAGGCCTGTTGTTGGTAACCCTAGGAAGGGTAGTGGGGAAGCCAAAGGATTGTTGAGCATAGAAGGAACACATTTCCTTGGATGTGACATGTGCATGGGAATGAGGGATTGTCAGCTAGTTGCAACAACTAGCACTTAAGACTGAGCAATTCTGTTGAGTTTTGGACATTATCTTGTCACTAGGAACCCTTTTTACTTGGTGGAGTTAATCCACATATCGGGGGTGACCTGTTGTTGAAAATTTATGAGAAACATAGTTTATGGTTGGGAGGAACATCTGAGTTATGCACGCAGTTGGTGACTTTCACAAAACATAAGTGTTATTTATGTGCTTGTCTTGTTTACTTTGTGCATATTTGTCTATGCTTGATATGGATTAATTCTTGTATGTTATCACATATAAGTAATTGTTGTTATTATGTTTAATGTTTCTTGTACATGTAAATATGGTGCTTACATAATGTATTTGTAGTTTTTCCTGAGTATGGAAGTTGATGATAGTTTTGCTTGTTAAAATAAACTTGTGATTTTGATTATGAGTCTTCAAGAGGAGGATTGGGTAGATGGGTGTGCAAGAAACTAAC
Source organism: Picea engelmannii (assembly GCA_009831015.1). NCBI lineage: Eukaryota > Viridiplantae > Streptophyta > Pinopsida > Pinales > Pinaceae > Picea > Picea engelmannii. The sequence continues at coordinate 50,475 of ML824025.1, forward strand.
CTGTGTACACAGGAGGCTAGATTTCATGTGTACGTTCAAGGAAATAGACTCCACGCACAACAAAATAATATTTGGCTCATGACACCAAGATGGTTGTGCACACGATTGTGTTGTGTGATCAATATGTCGATGCACGTAGTTATCTGAGTTACTTCTATTGCTTAAGGTTGTGTTAAAAGGAGATTTTTTCTTTCGTTGTTATAATTTTTGTGGCGCAACTCAAGTTGGGTTGATCGTGTTACTTCAATTGATATTGTGCGGACTTGTGTTTAGAGTAGAATCTACATAGTGAAATTTTAGAGCAACATTTCTCAGCAATTTGTTGGGGATGTTACACTTTCGTTGACTCTGAGCTACAGAGGTTGAGGTTGTGTGGCGTGGCCCAACCTAGGGTGGTTGGGGAAATTACAATACATTCTACCATCTCTACATTTGTTATATTCTTCCTCTCTAATACTCTAATTTGTTGAGGATTATAAGTTGTAGTTAACTCTTTCTTGATTCCATGTGAGCTACAAAATTCTTTGAATTCATTAGAGGTGAATTCTCCACATTGGTTAGTTCTCAATACTTTCAAATAGTCTCTTGATTCCTTTTGAATAACTGCTTTAAATTTTTGAAATAAACTAAAATACTGAGACTTCTCACTTCATAAATAGACCTAAGACATCCTTGAAAAATCATCTACAAAGAACATAAAATACTTATTCTTTCCAAAATATAAAGTTTGCATGGGGCCACAAATATTTGCATGCACTAAGGCCAAAGGTTCATGTGTTCTAAAATGATGATGGGGAAAGTTGTCTCTATGTTTGTTCCCTATTGCACAACCTTCACATACTTATTATTTGGCTCTATAAATGAAGGAAACCCTCTTACCAAGTTCTTATTTTGCATGAAGGAGAGAGATCCAAAATTAAGGTTCCCAAACCTCTTGTTCCATAACCAAGACTCATCAATTGAATCCTTCAAGATAGATAAATTTGATTCCATTCTTAATGAAAACATCCTATTATTTTTCATAGGAACTTCAACAACAAGGCCATCATTGTTAAAAATATTACAAAAATTTCCTTAAAAGATAGTCTTGTATTTTTGAGAAGTTAGATGCCCTATGATAATCAAGTTATTCTTTAAAATTGGAACAAATAAAGTATCATGTACATACATAATGCTTCCATTATTTGTTTTTTATGGAAAGGGTACCTTTTCCCATTACTTTCTCCTCATTATCATTTCCAAAATTAACATTCCCCTTCACACTCTCATCTAACTTTACGAACATGTTTTTATTTCCAGTCATGTGATTTGAATAGCCAAGATATAAATACCATACAAAATCATCTTTGGATTCAAGTTTGTTACATGTGAGGAACAAAGTTTGAGATTTCTCACCTTCATCTTTACTAAAATTTTCTTGAGAGGTGTCTCTTTTCTTCTTAAAACAATCATTTTCAGGGTGACCATATTTATTACAATAGTTATAATGAAAGTAGCCTCCCCCATAGTTGTTTCTTCTTCATCTACCATGACGTCCTATTCATGTGCCTCTTCCACATCCTCTACCTCCTCTATATGATCATGAATAAGAAGTATACACATTATTCAAGGTGTTGGAAGATTTTTTCTTCATGTCTTCAACCTTCAACTTGAATTGGAAGGATTGATCCAGAGGTTCCTCATTCTTTTTTAACTTGTGATCGTGTACTTGAAGGCTTCCAAACAAATCAACAAGGATTAGTTGTGATAAATCCCTTGACTCTTCTATAGAAATAGTGATATGATCCAATTTTTTAGGAAGATTTCTTAACACTTTTTCAACAATCCTCCTATCTCGAAGAGATTCACCATGGGCATGAATAGCATTCACAGTTTTTTCAACTCTAGTAATAAATGATTCAAAAGATTCATTTTTTTTCATAATAAGAGACTCGAAATATCTTCTAAGCATTTCAAGTTTGATAACGTTTTCCCTTACAGATCCCATGTATACCATCTGCAGGGTTTTCAAGCATCATGGGACTTACTACATTCTGCAATATTTAGAAATATTATGATTTCAACTCTAGTTTGAAGGACGAATAAAGATTTGACATCATTTTTTCTTATCTCCTTCAACTATATATTTTTATCAATAGAGAAATCATTGTAGGAAGTCTGATCAACTAGCTCCGTGTAGACTATAGAAGCAAGAATTCATAAATCTTGCGAGATAAGCAAAGTTCTCATCTTCATACTCTAGTAATCATAGTTTACTGAAAAGAGGAATTTGGTACTGGAATTTTATTTTGGGTCATTAATATCCTCCTTGAAGTGACTGAAAAAACTACAATCAACCACAAATCGAAGCTTTGATACCATTTGAAATATCTAAGAGAAAGTGTTTAATTGATTGCTTAGAATCACTCCCATAAATCTCATATCTAGATAGTAAATGAAATAACACAACAAAAAATAATTTAGAGTGTTTCCATGACAACTAAATAGATTTCATATCTAAATATAACAATACCCAAATGCCTTTCACTATTTCTAAAAGAAAAATTAAGATTTTGTTTTGTTTCTTCTAAAAAGATAGAAGCTTAGAAGCTTGTGCTCTATACTAGACTATGCTTTATTTATGAAAAGAATAAAAAAAAGAGTATGTTATGTTTCACTACAGTGATTGCCAAAACAAAATTATACTACCAAAAGAACCTACGATATTATAAAATAGCCTGCCTCTGTAGTAGATTGTAAAAACATAGGTATAAATATAAGAATTGATAGTAAAAAGGAACTATAATATTAAACAAGAATGACTATAGTTCTCATATGTTGAGAGTTAACATTGTTTAAATAAAGAAAACCAAATATAGTCGAAGACCCAGTGCATCAAGAAAGAAAGAAAAAAAAGGTTTATTTAGAGTAGCATGTGGTGGTTTCAAATTTATATATGGAGATGGAAAACAAACTAATTTCTACATGACCAATGCATACCTAAAATCTAGGCATCAGTTATTAGGGGTACACCCATATTTGATTCATTTTCCCAACACTTTTCTGGAACACTACTATATGGTAAATTTTTCTATGATAAAATGAGTCACATCCTTTTGGTAGTAGGATTCTTGATATATTGTATCCAATAGAACTTATCCTTTCCACCCACCTAAACCTTACCCTAAATTCATGATTTTTAGGGCACACAACCCCTCCATTTCTCATTGTTGATGGCCTCTTAACACTTGGCATCACCCATTGTACTCTACCTATGTAGCATCATTCATGTCTCCCCATGGAATTTAATAGCCATTATATACATTGTTTTAAGAAAATTGATGATAGTTTCGTCACACAAGTTTCATGTACATCCAACATACATCCTCTAAATCAATCATATAAGTACTTTTTATTTTGTTTAGGAAATCATTCTTGTCCTCACCAACTTTCCTCACACTATTGTCCCTTGTATAGTCAGCTACAACACCATTCACACACATTTTTATCTATGCAAGGAAGTATTTATATACATGATCAAGATTTGGATAGAAGGCTTACGTAGCATTTTTAATCTGATATGTCAACAACATTTTCAATCCCACTCGGTCTATTTAGTGTTTCAACTAGTAGGATGTAGGCCATGGAATTATTTTTCCTCATATTAGCACTATGTTCACTATAGTATTCCTATTTTAAAAATTGGTAGCAACAAAACCTACTAAAACACCATTAATTGCATTTGGTCTCAGAAGGAAATATCCCATATTTCTCTCTAGATACAGGGACTTCATAGGTATATACTATGGTACTCCATAATTCAGTTTGACAAATTCTCTTTGTAGATCATACCACATCATATCTTAAGCATGGGTTTAGTTCCCACACTCAACTAGAACCGGCAAGTGAATATGATTGTGTCTCTCATACATTTATATACTTCCCATTATATATCTACCTCTAGAATAATTCCTTCCCTTGGTGTCACCACCCTAAAAACATGGACTAGAAGTTGTCCATGGCTAGATATTAACAACCATGATGGATTATTTTTTAAAATAACCACTAGGAATGTCACATGACATCCTTTACAAATTGTTTCCATCCTCTCTTCCTCTTTGATAGATTTATATCTAGTCAGACGAATATACTCAACAATTTAAAATGTTCCTTCAATATTTCTCACATTCCCTAAATCTAGTCTTAAATTGGGTGATCATGGTTGCATAAGGCACATTTTTTTTTGTTCCAACTGCAAATCCTCATAATGGTACTCTTCTTAGTTCTCCATTTTCTAGCAGAATCATCCAATGGATTCTCATACTTCTGACAACACATCAAAATTATTCCTTTATCTCGACAAAGGTCGATATCATTAATTATTTACAACCAAATTCGTCTTCAAGTATTGCATACAATATATTTTGTTTCAGTGATTTCCTTCTTAAACCAGGAGGAAATAAAGGATTATTTTTTACTAAACCCTGAGGAACTAATATAGATCTAGGGTGGCCTCTCCAATGAGAATGTACCCTGTCACAGAACTGTAGGTTGCCCAAATTTTTCTTTGCATCCCGAGTTCTTCCCAAGTCATTTCAACACTTGAGTTCATGCAACACTACATTGCTTCGAACATAGGGGATTGGATATCATGTGCCTATTATAGAAAAACTACACCTCTTCACTTAAGGTCTTCCCATAAATTCACCTTAAGCTACAACACGTTAGGTGCATAGATAAGTCCAACAAAACCTATTTCATCCAACAATAAACATGCATAAAACTATGACCTTCAAACATCCTAGTAGTACTTGACACTTAGTTAATATTAATACTTAGAAAATGCATATTAATGCAAGGAACAATAACATTTGACATCATAAAGCATCAATAATACACAATTATATATGATAGCCAAGGAAGGTTCCTTAAATATTTATAGTATGAAGACTGTTTACAAGATACAACATAGGAGCATGGTCATTTATAGAATACAGTTACATTAGGCACAAGTGCCAACAAGAACTTTCGATCCAACCCTTGAAGAAACCACAAACCCACTTCCTACATGTCCTGTCTCTTTCTCTTTCTTACTTAGCCAAAACAAATTGTCCTACTCTTCCCAAAGCTTGACCTTGGCATAGCTACATAACTCCTTAAATGAATTATTCTTCTTACAACTTCTTATGCCATATAACTTTGAGGTGTCCTTCCCTTTATATGTTTCTTTCCTTACACTGGCAATCCCCTTAATTAGAAGGTGGACCTAAGTGCCAACATAGATGACTTGCTTCCCTTGGTGACTCATGCCTTGACCATCCATGTCCAACAAGTTCACTTGATAGTGTGGCAAACAGTATGCCCAAGTCTTCCCAAGTGCACCTAGTTCATACCAACTGTGCAAGCTTAGCTCATTTAATTCATTATGTGTCCACCTAGTCCATCCATTTAAGTATGTTTGATTGAGTCTAAGTGAATCCAACAATGTGCCCAACTGAGTCTGGTGGATGTTCACCCAACGAATGAGTGTTTAATGTTGTATGCCCAACGAGTTGCATGCATATTTGTTCCTAAAGGAACTTCTACCATTCACCACAACGCCTATGTGTGGACGTCCTAACTTCCTTGGCCCATATATAGGCTAGGAACTCAAGTCATCAATCTCTCTATGCCACTCATGTATTTCATGCAAAGTGCATGTGTGCAAATGAAGCTTCCCACAACAACCTTCTTTACCTTCTTTGATCAAGTTCTCTTCCAATATTTTCTTGGTTCATTTGACTAGTGCAAGATGCTAGTTGCCACTATCTGTGCTACACTCGATCTATGAGTGGGGGTGCCTAAATTATTCATGGTGTGCCTTACCAATGGGCCAAGGCATCGAAAATTTAATCGTCGAAGGAAACAACCTTCCATCATGTTTGTATGTATTGGTTGCTCACCATGAAGGTGATTGCATGGTGGAGATGGTTGAAGTCACTCATGGTGAGGTTCTTACATCCTCCCCTACTAAAATTCATTTTTGTTCATGGAAACATATTGAAGAACATGTTTTCCTCCAAGTCTACTACCCAAAACCATGCATTCATCCGCAATCATCTCTTTTGATTGCTCCACACTATTCATTCTAGAGTTGTCATGCAATTTCCCTCTATATAATTTCTTCCATTGGAAAAGAACCTTTACTCAAGTTATTCAATAATTCCTCTTTATTCTACAACCTCTTGTTATTATGGATGCAATATGATCCATTTATATTGTGGCCACATACTTCTACTACAACCCAACCTTCGTCAATAATATTGTCAAAATATTTAAGTTCTACAACATCTCAACCTACTATAGCATTATTAATTTGACCAAATTGCCATGCTTTTGTACATTGGATCCCCTCAAGACTTGAAATGATTAGGTAACTAGTCTGACCATCGAGTCCAATCCATGAGAATTCACTTCCCCATGCACAAACACTCTTTTCTTTTCTCATTTTAGCCACATTTTACAACCCTTTTAGACTAAGGCATAGTCACCACCTTTGCCTCCCACTATTGAGTCACCTCCTATAAATAAACACTCAAGAAGAGGGTGGAAAATGGCTGTCACGACCACTACCCTCAAATACTCCAATGGTCTTCCCATAACACTCTAAGTCATATGAATCAACCAAAATATTTCCATACCTCTTTCTTAAGACATAAATGTCTACATCAGTGCTTTTGTCACCTTCAACCAACTATCCTCTCATCCATGGTTCATCCTAAAAATCATCCTCAAACTACCCAAGGAGTTATTTTCCTCATCTTAGGTCCCCATATATAAATGTGGGTAATCATATTCCTTGTCAACTTGGCATTCTTGGTGGTTGCAACATCTAGGTTGAATTTCAACGTTTTTTTAGTTGTCCGCTTCATTATCTGCATCCATCCACTCAGAATTGCACTACCTTAGTTCTCAAAGAAAGCATCCATTTCTTTAGCACTGTCATCACTACTTTGCAAGGAAAAGTATTTATCTCTTCCTCAAGGCTTTCGATTTCCCTCCTATAACTCAACAAATTCTTCAAGGAACTCATGCACTAGTGCCTCCATGCCCATTGTCCTTCATATTGAATACGAAGCTAACCGACCTAGCATCAATATGGAGAAGAATATGGTCTGATGCCATCACAAGTTTTTTTCACAAAACACCTCCTCCTTTTTGTCTCTTTTCACCAAACTTCAGACCTTTGCAAGTTCGTCAGGCTTCGTATCCTACATCTAGGTAATGAACCACCTTTGTATTTTATATTAATGAATGGAAGATGGAAAGTGGATTCCAAGGCCACCTCCAAAAAACCATAACAAGGATCTTCCTAGTTTCCACTATCGAATTCGTCATAGGAAATGGTTTCTCCTATCCTCCTTCCAAGAACTTTCCCAAACATGTTGTTAAGGAACCTAGAACATCCAATGTTCCCTTTGAAGTCTAGTGCATTTGGGATAGTCCTAAGGCTGTCAACTTCCTTTTCAAAGAAAAATCCATGGAAAAATGATTCTGGTAACAAAGGAAACAGGCAAATTTACTACTTATACACTTAGGAAATTTCATATTCTTCCTTGTAATGTTGTTGTCTTCTTAGGAATCCTTCCTCTTAAATGATCCCAATGTAGGTAGTATAGAATTCTCTACTTGGTAAGCCTCCAACTTTTGAACCCAATATTTTTCTCATGCATTGATCTACTCTAGCTTCACCACATGAACCTGATACAAGTGACAGATCACTTGGTCCCAATGTTCCGAGTCCATGTCCATGGATTCCATCTGGGTCTTCAATTACTCTTATTCTATGTCATGCAAGTCACACATAGGCATGGCCAAAGAATATGCTCTGATACCACCTATCATGGACCTACAATCTACTTGATTTTTTCTTTGCAACTTGAGTTATTCCCAATTCATTTTGGCATGAGAGGTCATGCGACACTTTTTCCAACCTATACCTACTACAACTAATGTGCTCAATGGATGCATGCATGATGGTGTACACCCTACAAGTGCATTCCATAGTTGAAATTTCTAACTACTTGACCATGAAGGAACCTAGACCATTCATCAAAAACTCCAAGTGTGGATTGCCCAACTTTGTTGGTATGTATATATTCTACGTTCCTAAGTCATCAATCTCTCAATGCCACTCAATACATAACGAAAAGTGCATGTATATGGACAAGGTTTCTCGTGACAACCTTATCTTCCTTATCTAATAAAGTTTTGTTCCAATATTCTCTTGGTGTGTCTCACTTGTGAAAGTTTCCACTGTCTGCAGTGCACCCTATCTATCAACACAGGTGCCAAACTTATCCATGGCATGAATTGTGAACAGGCTAAGGAACCCAAAAATTAATTGTCTACAACATCAACCTTCCATCATCGCCTTCCAAGGTAGTTACTGACAACCAAGGTGATTGTGTGATGGAGGATCATAAACCACTCAAGGTGAGGGCCTTACAATACCCCTTAACCAAGTAGTACCTAGCTTAGTAAACAAGATCTCAACAATGGCCATCACATAATGACAACATCTCCTTATTTTCAACTATGTTAGTTATTAGTTAGTAATGTGTAGCATGTAGTTGCATCTTTCCAACCATCAAGCTACTTGCACAAATTGCTTATTATTTCTTCATGAGCCCTTCCACTCTATGCATCTTGTGTGGACCCATTGTATTCCTATATGAAGACCATTTCCCCATAATAAATTAAGTCATTTTTCCTTGAGACTTTCATATTCTCTTGTTATTCTTGTTATTGCTATTGTTCCTGGATTAATAGTTACTTTAGGTTTATGTACTTCACCTCTCATTTAGGGTTTATTGGTTAAGAAGTTGACATTTACATCATTAGCTGTAAAATAAATTAATATATATATATATATATATATATATATATATATATATATATATATATA
>ML824026.1:0-10090 GCA_009831015.1 Picea engelmannii
GAAAACCAGCATGCAATCTCATACTCCTTGCACGCTCCATGATTGTCCTATTCATCCTTTCTAACACACCATTTTCTTGTGGTGTTCGTGGAACTGTCTTCTCTCTACGAATCCCATGGTATGAACAGTAATCATCAAACTCCCTACTGTAGTATTCACCTCCATTATCTTATCTGAGACACTTCAAAAATTTTCCTGTCTCATTCTCAACTAAAGTTTTCAATTTCTTAAAAGTATCAAAAACATCAGATTTTTGTCGAATGCAATAAACCCAAGTTTTTCTAGTTGCATTATCAATAAAAGTAACATAATAATGAGAGCCACCAAAAGATGATACCTGAGTTGGTCCTCATACATTTGTATTCACAAGCTCTAACCTTTCATTCTTCTTTTCTTTTCCAACTCTAAGAAATCTGACTCTCTTTTGTATTCCATAAACACAATGCTCATAAAAGTCCAAATCAATTTGTTTAAGATCTGACAGCAAATTTCTTTTGTGAAGTATCTACATACCCTTCTCACTCATGTGTCCCATCCTATGATGCCACAATGTTGTATCCACTCTTGTAGAAGCTAAAGATATAGAAGAGTCAGTGTTACCAGTACATAAATACAATGTACCTACCTTCTCTCCTTTCGCTATCACCAATGATCTTTTGATGACCTTCCACGTCTTATCTGTAAATATGGATATACAACCTTCACTTGCCAACTGTCCTATTGAAATTAGATTTTTCCTTAAATTTGGAATATGTTTTACCTCTTTCAACAACCATTGGTTTCCATTGCGTTGCTTTATTTTTACCTTTCCCATTCCAACAATTTTGCATGGTGCCTCATCACCCAAATGAACCTGTCCAAAATCACCTTGAACATAATCTAGAAAATGTTTCCTATGGGGTGTGGCATGAAATGAAGCCCCTGAATCTACTACCCAGGACTCAGAAATATTATCTACAGAAAGAATCAAAACATCTTGTAACACATCACCTATTACATTTGCTTCTTGATTTCTCTCATGCTATCCATCTTTTTGTTTCTTTGGAGCTCTACAGTCTTTCTTCAGATGTCCTTGCTTCCCACAATTCTAGCACTCTATCTTTCCAAGTCTAGATTTGGATCTGTCCTTCCTAGAATTCCCACGATTCCCTAAGCCCTTTCCTCTATCCTTTTGTCTTCCCTTGTTCTCCATGTTTAACGCATTACCTGATGTCTCACCTGTGTTTTTCCGTCGCATTTCCTCACTAAGGATAACACCAACAACATCATCAAATTTTAAAGTATTTGAACCAGAGACAGAGTTACTTACAGCCATGATCAAACCATTCCAGCTTTCTGGCAATGAGCACAAGATTAGAAGAGCCCTAACCTCATCATCAAAGTCCACTTTTACAGAACTTAGTTGATTAGTAACCGTGTTAAATTCATTTAAATGATCTGCAACAGATCCACCTTCCGACATCTTCATATTAAATAATCTCTTCATTAGAAATACCTTATTGGACGTCGACGGTTTTTCATACAATTTGGCCAATGCGTCCATCAAACCCTTCGTTGTCTTTTCTTTCAAGATATTGAAAGCCACCGACGCTGCCAGGCACAGCCGTATCGTTTCTAGAGCCTTTCTGTCAAGAATCTCTCATTCTTCGTCCTTCATGGCCGCCGGTTTATTTGCTACTCCGCTCAATGGTAGGAATAGATCCTTCTGATATAAATAATCTTCCATCTGCATCTTCCATAAATGGTAGTTTTGGCCGTTAAATTTCTCGACCCTAAACTTTCCATCTTATGACATTGCTCCCACTCGAACTAGGAACCCTCTTTTCCTGCGAGTTACCTTACGCTCTGATACCAGTTGTTAGAAAAATAGGACCGCAAAGTAATAAAATAAAACAAATATGGAAACAAAACATAGAAGATACACAATACAAAAGAGACACAGATTTACGTGGTTCACCCAGTGTGGGCTATGTCCACCAGAGAAATTGTCAGGTCCTTTCTTTATTATTATCCAGCAAAATGAAAGGATACAACCTACAGCAAAACCCGTTGTAACTTTCTCTTATTTCTCTCACAGTCTCCTCTCTCAGAATACAATACTTGCCAACATACATAGTCGCAATACATTTCCCTCATAAAAGAGGGTTTCCTTCTAGGGCAAAAAACCCTAACATAATCTCTATCGTTAGATCTACGACCTTATAATGAACGATCTAGATTTACAATGAAATTACAATATACTTTTACAAGGCAATTTTTTCTTCGGGGGCTTCGCCCCCGAACCCCCGCTGGGGGCCCACTTGCCTCCAAACCCCCCGGACCCCGCAGAGGGGGTACCCCCCCTTTGCACTCCCCCGCGTGGAAGAGTGTACATACTTCTGGGGTGTAAATACTTCATGGGGTATAAACACGGCTGAAAGTAAAAGACCTCTAAATCAGGAAGATAATCAAGCTCCACAACCAACACTATGCCCTTTGGAACTATGATATGTAGAACTACACCCTCTAGAACTACGCACTTTGGAACTATAACCTCTGGAACTACACCCTCTGGAACTATAACCTCGTGAACTATGACCTCTGGAACTATGGCCTCTAGAACTACGCCCTGTGGAACTACGTCGTCCAGAACTATGACCTGTGGAACTATGCCCTCTAGAACTATGACCTGTGGAACTATGACTTGTGGAACTCCGCCCTCTGGAACTATGACCTCTAAAACTACGCCCTCTGGAACTATGACCTATGGAATTGTGACCTGTGGAACTATGGCCTATGGAACCATGCCCTGTGGAACTATGACCTGTGGAACTATGCCCTATGGAACTATGACCTGTTGAACTATTCCCTCTGGAACTACACCCTCTGGAACTATGACCTGTGGAACTGTGACTTGTGGAACTATGCCCTCTAGAACTCTGACCTCTAGAACTACGCCCTATAGAACTATGACCTGTGGAACTACGCTATCTGGAACTATGACCTCTAGAACTGTGACTTGTGGAACTACGCCCTCTAGAACTAGGCCCTCTGGAACTGACCTGTGGAATTATGACCTGTGGAACTACGCCCTCTGGAAATACGCCCTCTGGAACTACGCCCTTTGGAACTATGACTTTTGGAACTACGCCCTTCGGAACTATGACCTATGGAACTACGTCCTTTGGAACTGTGACTTGTGGAACTACACCCTCTAGAACTAGGCCCTCTGGAACTATGACCTATGGAACTACGCCCTCTGGAATTACAACCTCTGTAAATATGCCCTCTAGAACTACGCCCTTTGGAACTACGCCCTATGAAACTATGACTTCTGGAACTATGCCCTTTGGAACTATGACCTCTGGAACTGTGCCCTCTGGAACTATGACCTGTGGAACTGTGACATGTGGAACTATGCCTGTGGAAATACGCCCTCCAGAACTATGACCTATGGAACTTTGACCTGTGGAACTATGCCCTGTGGAACTATGACTCGTGGAACTATGACCTCTGGAACTACGCCCTCTGGAACTATGACCTATGGAATTGTGACCTATGGAACTATGAACTGTGGAACTACGCCCTGTGGAACTATGCCTTCTCGAACTACGCCCTCTCGAACTATGACCTAGAACTATGACCTGTGGAACTGTGACTTGTGGAACTACGCCCTCTGGGACTACACCCTGTAGAACTATGACATGTGGAACTGTGACCTATGGAACTATGACCCGTGGAACTACGCCCTCTGGAACTATGACCTATGGAACTATGCCCTATGGAACTATGACCTCTGTAACTACGCCCTCTGGAACTACGCCCTCTGGCACTATGACTTGTGGAATTGTGACTTGTGGAACTACGCCCTTTAGAACTAGGCCCTCTGGAACTATGACCTGTGGAATTGTGATCCGGAAAAGATATTTTAATGATTGTGGTTGAGTTTTTAATTGCATGTGTTAATTAACCATTTATGAAGCTGAAAGAAAGAGGAAGGATTTAATGAAGAAGCATAGCATCCATAAGACAATATACAGATCTGAACTGAAACAATAAGAACAACAAACCATAACAAGAGAAGTGATAACGGAGTTCGACACAAAATTGCCTACGTCTACGGGCCTTTGTCTCAGTGGGGGAGGATTCTTTATTTATTTTTCAATGATTTCAAAGTACATCAAAAGTACATCAAATAGACGTCATATTGATCTCACTTTGTTTTGATCGACCTCGGAAATCCAAGGCAACTGACGGCACTGAAAAAGGCTGAGTATAGCCTCCGGAAATGGCCTCCAAAGTTTTCCTAATTCACTGATCTTCTCTGCATAAATAACACTGTTCTGCCTTATTTCACATAAAATCAACCTGTGTATCACTGGTAAAAATTTTGATTTAAAAAGAATGAGGTGGGGAGGTCGAATCCCAACCTCTCGCCTTTCTGGCATAAAATCGGGCTAAAATATATGATAGCAGCTTTTAAATAAACCTTATTATAAGGTTTCTGATACACCTTTTACCATAAATTCATGGCATGTACTATTATGCGCCCACAATATAGTGATATGGTCTTACTATATAATATAGTACCTTTTTATATGGTTGAATAACCATATATAACATCATGGCATCAACTATGAAATGGGAACATATTATTTGGTTATAACAACCATATATATTACACTATTTTGTGGCCTTTAAACTTTTTATTTGATACGAATTATCTGGAATTCGAATCACATGATATGTGGTCTATAAAACTTTGACTTTGGGATATGGGTTTTATTTTTAAAAAAAAAACCATATCATATTTTAAACCAATCCACTTTAATGTTTTAAATTATTTCATATGGGTGATTCAATTCTTTTAAAATGGCTTAAGTTATGGTTTGGTGGGTTTATAATAAGATAACATATCAAAATGACATTTAACCATGTCATTTTCAGTCATATGTGATCACATCACCTGCCACATGTCATGTTGTCATTGACTCTTTGATTTTTGCTAGAGAAGACCAAAATTTTCCACTGCCATAACTTTCTTATACGACGTCTGTTTTTCGATCCGTTTGCACCATCGGAAAGCTTACGATGAACACTTTGTGATCATATTATTTTATTGAGCATTCAAAAACTTTGATTTTTAGGCCTTTCTGAGCCCCATCAAGCTCCTGGATCCAATTCTGGATCAAATTGTGACCTGTGGAAATATGACTTGTGGAACTACGTCCTCTAGAACTATCACCTCTGGAACTACGCCCTCTAGAAATATGCCCTTTGGAATTACGACCTGTGGAACTATGCCCTATGGAACTATGACCTCTGGAACTACGCCCTTTGGAACTATGACCTCTAGAACTACGCCCTCTGGAACTATAGCCTCCGGAACTATTACCTCTAGAACTACGCCATGTGGAACTGTGACTTGTGGAAATACGCCCTCCAGAACTATGACATGTGGAACTTTGACCTGTGGAACTATGCCCTCTGGAACTATGACCCGTGGAACTGTGACTTGCGGAACTACGCCCTGTGGAACTATGACCTCTAGAACTACGCCCTTTGGAACTATGACCTGTGGAATTGTGACCTGTGGAACTATGACCTATGGAACTATGCCCTCTGGAACTATGACTTGTGGAACTAAGCCCTCTGGAATAACGCCCTCTGGACCTATGCCCTCTGGAACTATGACTTGTGGAACCACGCCCTCTAGAACTATGACCTCTGGAACTCTGACCTCTAGAACTATGCCCTGTAGAACTATGACCTGTGGAACCATGACCTGTGGAACTACACCCTCTGGAAATATGACCTGTGGAACTACGCCCTCTGGAACTATGACCTGTGGAACTACGCCCTTTGGAACTGTGCCCTCTGGAACTATGACCTGTGGAACTACGCCCTCTCGAACTATGACCTATGGAACTACGCCCTCTGGAAATACGCCCTCTGGAACTATGACCTTTGGAACTATGAGCTCTGGAACTGTGACTTATGGAACTACTCCCTCTAGAACTATGAACTCTGAAACTATGCCCTCTGGAACTATGTCCTTTGGAACTACGCCCTCTGGAACTATGACTTGTGGAACTACGCACTCTAGAACTATGACCTGTGGAACTATGCCCTCTGCAACTATGCCCTCTACAACTACACCCTCTGGAACTGTGACTTGTGGAACTACGCCCTCTAGAACTAGGCCCTCTGGAACTATGACCTATGGAATTGTGACCTGTGGAACTATGACCTATGGAACTATGCCCTCTGAAAATATGACCTCTAGAACTATGGCCTCTAGAACTATGCCCTTTGGAACAATGACCTGTGGAACTACGCCCTCTGGAACTATGATCTCTGGAACAACACCCTATGGAACTATTCCCTTTGGAACTATGACCTCTAGAACTACACCCTCTGGAACTACGCCCTCTGGATCTATGACCTCTGGAACTATGACCTCTAGAACTATGCCTTGTGGAACTATGACATCTGGAACTACGACATGTGGAACTACGCCCTCAAGAACTATGACATGTGGAACTTTGACCTTTGGAACTACACCCTTTGGAACTATGACCTGTGGAACTATTACTTTTGTAACTACGCCCTCTGGAACTATGATCTCTGGAAATATGACCTCTAGAACTATGCCCTCTGAAACTATGACCTGTGGAATTGTGACCTATGGAACTTTGACCTGGGGAACTACGCCCTCTGGAACTATGACTTTTGGAACAACACCCTCTGGAACTATGACCTATGGAACTATGCCCTTTGGAACTATGATCTGTGGAACTATGACCTATGGATGTGTGACTTGTGGAACTACGCCCTCTGGATTTATGACTTCTGGAACTCTGACCTCTAGAACTACGCCCTCTGGATTTATGACTTCTGGAACTCTGACCTCTAGAACTACGCCCTGTAAAACTATGACCTGTGGAACTACGCCCTCTGAAACTACGCCCTCTAGAACTATGACTTGTGGAACTACACCCTTTGGAACTATGACCTGTAAAACTATGCCCTCTGGAACAATGACCTATGGAACTGTGACTTGTGGAACTACGCCCTCTAGAACTATGACCTCTAAAACTACGCCCTGTAGAACTATGCCCTATGGAACTATGACATGTGGAACTATGCCCTCTGGAACTATGACCTGTGGAACTATGACTTGTGGAACTACTCCCTCTAGAACTAGGCCTTCTAGATTTATGACCTGTGGAATTGTGACCTGTGGAACTATGACCTGTGGAACTAGGCCCTATGGAACTATGACCTCTGGAACTACGCCCTCTGGAACTATGAATTGTGGAACTACACCCTCTAGAACTATGCCCTCTGGAACTACGCCCTCTAGAACTATGCCCTTTGTAACTATGCCCTTTGTAACTATGACCTCTGGAACTACGCCCTGTGGAACTATGACCTCTAGAACTACGCCCTATGGAACTATGACTCGTGGAACTGTGACATATGGAACTATGACTTGTGGAACTACGCCCTCCAGAACTATGACCTGTGGAACTACGCCCTTTGGAACTATGACCTATGAAACTGTGACTTGGAGAACTACGCCCTCTGGAACTATCACCTATGGAACTATGCCCTCTGGAACTATGATCTGTGGAATTGTGACCTGTGGAACTACGCCCTCTAGAACTATGACCTATGGAACTGTGACGCGTAGTTCCAGAGGGCATAGTTCCACAAGTCACAATTCCACAGGTCATAGTTCCAGAGAGCGTAGTTCTACATGTCATAGTTCCAGAGGGCGTAGTCCCACAGGTCATAGTTCTGGAGGGCATAGTTCCACAGGTCATAGTTCCACATGTCATAGTTCCACAGGTCATAGTTCCACAGGGCATAGTTCTAGAGGTCATAGTTCCAAAGGGCGTAGTTCTAGAGGTCATAGTTCCAGAGGGCGTAGTTCCACAGGTCATAGTTCCAAAGGGCGTAGTTCCACAGGTCATAGCTCTAGAGGGCGTAGTTCCACAGGTCCTAGTTCCATAGGTCACAATTCCACGAGTCATAATTCCAGAGGGAGTAGTTCCAGAGGTCATAGTTTCAGAGGGCGTAGTTCCACAAGTCATAGTTCCACAGGTCACAATTCCACAAGTCATAGTTCCAGAGGGCGTAGTTCCACAAGTCACATGTCATAGTTCTGGAGAGCGTAGTTCCATAAGGCATAGTTCTAGAGGTCATAGTTCCACAGGTCATAGTTTCAGAGGGCGTAGTTCCATAGGTCATAGCTCCAAAGGGCATAGTTCCACAGGTCATAGTTCCACAAGTCACAATTCCATAGGTCATAGTTCCATAGGGCCTAGTTCCACAAATCACAGTTCCAGAGGTCATAGTTCCACAGCTCACAGTTCCACAGGTCATAGTTCTACAGGGCATAGTTCTAGAGGTCATAGTTCCAAAGGTCATAGTTCCACAAGTCATAGTTCCAGAGGGCGTAGTTCCACAGGTCATAATTCGAAAGGGCATAGTTCAACAGGTCATAGTTCCAGAGGGCATAGTTCCACACATCGTAGTTCCACACGTCGTAGTTCCATAGGTCATAGTTCCACAGGTCACAGTTCCACAGGTCACAGTTCCACAGGTCATAGTTCTACAAGGCATAGTTCTAGAGGTCAGAGTTCCAAAGGGCATAGTTCCACAAGTCACAGTTCCATAGGTCATATTTCCAGAGGGCGTAGTTCCAGAGGTCATAGTTCGACAAGTCATAGTTCTGGAGGGCATAGTTCCACAAGTCACAGTTCCACAGGTCATAGTTCCAGAGGGCGTAGTTCCACATGTCATAGTTCTGGAGGGCGTAGTTCCATATGTCACAGTTCAACAGGTCATAATTCCACGGGGTGTAGTTCTATAGGTCATAGTTCTATAGGGCGTAGTTCCAAAGGGCGTAGTTTCAGAGGTCATAGTTCCAAAAGGCGTAGTTTTAGAGGGCGTAATTCCACAGGTCACAATTCCACGGGTCATAGTTCCAAAAGTCCTAGTTCTAGAGGGCATAGTTCCACAAGTCACACTTCCACAGGTCATAGTTCCAAAGGGCATAGTTCCACAGGTCATAGTTCCACAAGTCACAATTCCACAAGTCATATTTCCAGAGGTCATAGTTACAGAGGGCGTAGTTCCAGAGGCATAGTTACAGGGATTCTTCAAGGTTGGATTCGTCAGGTGAATGATGTACAACCTTTCTGTGTCTGAATATTGTTCACCATTAGTACTCAGATATGAAATTTGTCGTTTATAATAGGGAAGATTCCACCTTTTCTCCCCGATAACGGCGCCAAAATGTTATCACTCTGTAAATTGCCTTGGGTGAGGAGAAAAATCACAAAGTTAACCAAAAACCAACTTGAGGCTGGAAGCCATCCCTTCCAATCCAAAGGGTTCTCTCTCTCTTCAAATCAATCACTGAACGAATTGATTTGGTATTTCGTACAAAGGCTAAATCTCTAATATGAAATTGGATTTATAGAGTTGGTGGCAATGTGGACAGAAAGTTCATTGGGAAATGGAGTCACAAAAAAGTCAGAAATCAATGAAGGTTTATTGGATACTTGGTAGATTGAAAAGTGATTTATCAGAGGCAAGATAGAGAGAACTACTTTAGGCCAATTAGATGTCGTTGTAGATAGAATATCACAGAGAAAAGAAATAACCCCTTAGGTCATCTAACAAGGATGAATCCCAAGATAATTATGGTAGAAAGACAACTAAAATTACATGCAACAGAGCATCAGATGCAGATGAATTCTGATACATACAATTCATATTTAACACAAAGAAGAAGACATATAGCATAGATGCATTTAAACTGGAAGACAAAACTGTAAGAGCACATGCATAAAATAATAATATAATAATATGTATAATAAAATAATATATATATAATTGCTTGCAAGTATAATAGCCTATATTGTATAGTATTATACATAGCAGTTACATTTACTAGTTCTAAAAAAACTCTGGCAATTAAGAAAAGGGATGAGTGACATTATATTATTAATATATGGAAATGAGAAAAATATAGTTTAGCTTTAGGAAACATAAATGTAACTATTTAGTTTTTCGAACTTGGGAATGGTGGTATTGA
>ML824026.1:21851-39806 GCA_009831015.1 Picea engelmannii
TTTTAATTTTACGTAAAGAGATTTAAATATATTTTATTTATTTATTTTATTTTAAGTTTCATAAGTAAAAGTTGATTTGAGAGATAAAGTCAATCCATAATAATAATTGTTACATTTTTTTCTCTTCTTTTCAATATGAGCACAACACCACCTATTCCAAAAACTCATTCTCACAAGGGGAGGCCCCCCAAAATCACCCTAGAGATCATTTACGATTATATGAAATCAATAGAAAAAAGAAGAGAAGAGAGAGATGCCAAAATCCAAATAGAGTTAGAAACATTAGAAAAAAGGAGTGAAGAAAGAGACATAAAACTCCAAATAGAGCTAGAGGCAATGATTGATAAAAAAAAAATTAAAGATACCATTAAAATTCAAATGGAGGATAGATTCTTAGGGTTCAAGAGTGAATTGCAAACAATGAAGGATATAATTCAAGAAATGGAAAAACATAAACAATCAACCCAAGAAGGAGGGGTTGAAGAAAATCACAACTTGAAAGATAGGATTAAAGAGATAGAAGAAAAACTAACCAACAATTTGACCCTCAGTAATATGGAAAACAAATTGGATATGAAACTCATCAAAGAGGAAATAAATAAGGTAATCGAATTGGACCATGAGCATAACAAAAGAGCCTTGAACCTCATAATTTTTGGTATAAAAGAACAACAAGAGGAGGATACACTAGCAATAGTAGAAGAAGAATTAAAAAATAAATCACAAATTGATACAACTTACCTCATAGAAGCAAAGAGGCTAGGAAAAATAATTGATCACAAAGATAGGTTGACCTATGTCAAAGTAAGTTGTAATGACCATAAATATATTATTTCTAAGATTATATATGTTAGTAACATTACTTGTCCTGGGCACAAGAGTATTCAGCTCTGCAAGTTGCACGAGAAGCGCCCAAGCACAGCTCAGAAAAATCGCGTTTCAGACCTCCAAGCAAGTAAACGGGCGAAATCATGTTGTCGATGGTCCAGATTCACCCATAGGAGCAGATCAACGGTCGACAAGAAATCACGGTTAGCGGAGTTGCGTCGAGATTAGCGTGATGGACAGCACCCATATTGCATGTAGGAAAGGATGGTAGTTGTCCATCCGAAGGACGCATGGCGTGAAATCTAGTCACGTCGTCATTTCGGCATTCGGGAGTTCAAAGGGTGAGGGTTCCATGTCATTCTACATCTCGAAGCCCCGAACCCCGAAGCGTCGAAAGCACCCAAACCCAAGCCCACAGTATCGTCGAGTGAGTTCAGGACCGTCAAATCTGAGAGGGACGCGTGGCGCCCAATTAAGCCATCTCGGCGTTTCGCTCATCGCAACCGTGATAAGCAAGAATTAGCTCCTTCCTATTCACGAACACTGAAAGAGCCTTTGAAAATAAATGTAGGGTCACAGCCCGTGGCCACTTGGGAAATAAAAGAGCTATGTAAGAGGTGACCAAAGGCATCAAGTTTAGTCATAAAAGGGATCATCACGATCTTCAGGTGCCATCCGATTTAATCTCCATCCTGGTTCTCGATTGGAGTAAATGAAGGTGAGAGGGGGTGGTTGAAACCTCTCCTCACTCATTAAGTGAAAAGTATGGAGGATCTGGCAAGCTGTCTGCCTGAGAAGGTCCTATGTACCGATTTTTTTCAAAGACGCCATCCCGAGTCCTCGACTAGCCAGGGAGGTCTACACACGCTAACTTGGCGCTTAATGGTTCAGCTACTCCCCTTGCAGGAGCCATGTGCAGTTAAGGTAGAGTCTGACGAAGAATATCCGTCCGAGTTTGACTGAAGGGATACCATGCCTTGGATGACTGAGCCCGCCTCTGTTAGGTGAATTTTTCCGAGTATATTGACTCAGTTTTGTATTTTGTAAGGCATCGATGGTTGAGCAAGGCTCCCGGATGTAAAGCTTTAATAAAGCACTGTTATTCTGGTTATGCATGGACTCTTGAGACTTCTTGCCTTATGAATGTCAGTTTCTTTCACGTCTTTGTTTATATTGTGTTAGAGCAGCTCGGAATTGGAGGATCCAGTCGAGTTGTAACTGTTATAGGATGATGTAGGTTGGATCACTGTAGCAGTTGCATTGTTTCTAATCGATCCCTGTGATTTTCTTAGCGCTGAACGACTTGGAATTGGAGGATCCAGTCAAGTCCCCCTTTCAGTTTCTCGAAGCCCTGAACCAAGAGGATCTTGTATTCAAAGTTTTTCTTCTACAAACTGTTGAAAGGCCTGTCACCTGAGGTAGTTTATTCACTCCTCTCACCAAGTCTTCAACCTAGTCATCTTTAAATCAACTCACTGACTGAAGTTAGATCAAGACCTCTTTTGTTCCTTACATACCAGACTCAGTTCCCGAGTTAGAGCGATATATTCCCGAGTCTCTAACCATTTGATCACCCATTAAAAATATCGTGACATAAAATTGATGGGCGTTGGGCTCTGCTCCTGCAAGCAATGCAGGAGTGACTTCTGACGCTAACATTTATGGCGTCGTTGTCGGGGACGAAGTTGAAAATTTTCCCCGGGATTGAACAACATTGAGCCTCTGATTCTGAAGGTGCATCAAGTATTAGAGCCTTTAAATATTGTTATTGTGCACCTAGCAACTCCATTGTGACAAATCCACTGTGGCGAACCTGTTGTATTAATTATGGCTTTCAGAGGCAGACACACGCGGTCTCATCCACAGTTGCCTCTAGCTACACCTAAAACTGATCTGGAGGTGGTTCTCAGAAAAGGAAAGGCCTCTGAAGAAGAAGCTTCCACCACCGAACCAAGTAGTCTGCCATCTCCTTCTATAGGAACTCCATTTTCTCCTCCTCAGTTCCTTAACAGACCTTTTTCTGAGGTTTCTCGTTTCCTGAATTTCGAGAGTGCTCCTACTGAGTTTTCCCCTCTTGGTCTCGGATCGGAGGGAGAAATCCTTGTCACTCCCCTCTCCTCTGAAGTTGTACTTTGGTGTAGACCCAGGACCCTGGAAGATTTCCCCACTCCTATCTTTACCACTCCTCCCCTTGTTACTGTTGCCACTTCTACACAAAGAGAAGCATTTGCTGACTTGAGCCCATTAGCCTTCTCCTTAAATCCCCTTTTGTTTCTCGTTCCACTTCGAGACTCATTCCCAATATCCCCTTCATGAGCTCCTTCTCCTCCAAGTTCTCCTTCACCTAATATCCCTATGGTTGGCGCAAATCCCCCTCTAAATAGAATGGATGCCATAGTTGTTGCCAGATATGCTCCCTTAATCCTACCCCATCCAATGAATCCTCTCCCTGCTGGAGATTACTTGAAGTATATTCCCAAGTTCACTGGGGAAGGGGACATAACTACGGAAGAGAACCTGGCTGCTTTCTACAATTATGCAGACAAACTAAACATTGAAAATGAAGATGTCTGGATGAGAGTCTTTGTCCAGAGCTTGGATGGTGAGGTGAGGAAGTGGTTTAGAGGATTGGCCCCCGGATCTATTGTTGGGATCGAAGCTCTGGATAGTGCTTTCCTGAGGCAGTGGGGAGATAGGAAGGATTTCATGTATTACATGACAGAGTTCGGGTCTTTGAAGAATATGGAAGGAGAGTCTGTCTCTGACTTCTCCAAAAGATTCAATAAGATGTATAATAAAATTCCTGCTGAGATAAAACCCTCAGAAGCCTCAGCCAAGATTTCCTATGCTAGTGTGTTTGGCCCTGATTTTTGTCTTTTATTGAGAGAAAGAAGAGCCACCTCCTTAGTTCAAATGCAATATGTAGCCATAGAGGTGGAATCTAATGTATTAGCAGTTGATAGACTAAGGAACAAGGCCGACGCAGAGATCTGAAGCCTCAATTTCTGGCCCATCGGTGCCCCACCCTCAAGTGGATGAACTGACCAATATGGTGAAGTCTCTATCTGCAGAGATGGAGATGATGAAGGTGGAGAAGAGGCAAGCATATAAGGGCCCTCAAAACGCCGAAAATAAAGGAGGTTTCAGGAAGCCAAATAATGTTACTTCCCCGACTGTGCAAAGAGAGAGGGGAAGAGACAGAGAAGACCAGAAAATTCAGGCCCCTTTTCAAAACAATTTTATGGCCGAGGAAGAAGAAGGGGAAACAGATGAGCTTGATCCAAAAATCCATTGCTTCGGAGACACTCCTCCTTTTCCTCATCTCATTCAATCAGCATACAAGGAGTCTCTCATGGACAGTCATCTAAATGAACTGAGCAAGGAAAACAAGGCTAGTGGCAGCCAAGGCAGGTATGACCTGAGGTCCAAGAAAATGACAGTAGCACCTGATGCTCCTAAGCAGTTCACTAGAACAGAGAAACCTGTTAATGAAGTAGCAGACAGTCACAGAGGTAATAAGACCCAACCCCTCTCTCCCATAGTCCAGAGTCATGTTCCGGAAATAAGAGAAACTCCGAAGCTTACATCTTCTTTTAATTTCGAGCATGAAATTCAAAAGATCAGAATCCCTATGCCCCTAACCGAATTGATTAAACATGAAGGGTTCAAAAGATGCTTCTCTGAGCTTTTATAGTCTGAGGTATTGTGCCTTCCCACAGACTCCATCAATTTGCAAGATGAAAATCCTGCAGTTATTCTAGGTCCTATGGTAGAAGACATAAATGACTCATCCCCTCCCTTCTACACTTCCTTGAACATACATGACAAGGTACTGCACAACTGCTTGATGGATTCAAGGTCTTCTCACAACCTCATGCCCAAAATTGTCATGGAAGAGTTAGGGTTAGAAGTCACACGAGCCTACCATGACCTCTATTCCTTTGACTCCAGGAAAGTTCAATGCCTAGGAATTATCAAAGACTTGGTCGTGACCTTGTTTTAGTTGCCCATGAAAAGTGTGGTCATGGATGTTGTAGTGGCTGATGTCCCCCCCAAATTTGGTATGTTTTTATCAAGATCTTGGATAAAAATATTGGGGGGAACTTTGCATATGGACCTCACATATGCTACTATCTCAGTGTTTGGAGGAGAACATAGGAGGCTATACAGGGAAGCCCAACTGGCCTATATAATCAGTGATGAAGCCAACCCTACCAACCATCCCATTTTTGCCTTGGACACTGATTTAGGTTCCAGTGTACTACAACTCACTAATGCTCCCGAGCCTCCTCTAAAACTCACAAAGCCGCCCACCACTTCCCATAAATTTCCTCCCTCCATCACCCCCATCTGGAAAATGTTCTTTGATGGAGCCTTTTCCAGGGAAGGCACTGGTGCTGGGGTGTTTTTTGTGTCACCTGCTCGGGAAACCATATCTCTGTCATACAAATTAGAATTTGAAACTACCAACAATGTGGCAGAGTATGAAGCTCTTATCCTAGGATTAAGATTCGCAAAGGAAATGGGAATTCAAGAGGTAGTTGTGTTCGTAGATGCAGAGTTGGTGGTCCAGCAGATCAAAAACGCTTATCAGGCTAAGCATCCTCAACTCAGGAGATACAGAAATGAGGTATGGGACTTAATTGACTGTTTTTTCTCAGCATTCAACATTTCTTTCGTCCCAAGAGAGAAGAACACAGTGGCAGATTCCTTGGCTACGTCAGCAAGCAATTTCAAAGTGCCCTTGCCGCCCAAATTCAGATACAATGTAGAAGTAAAATACAGGCCCTCCATACCTGACAACGTCAAACATTGGAAGGTATTCGAGGATGATATTGAGATCAAGAGATTCTTGGAGACAGTCGAAGAATTTTCAGAGATGCATATCGACCAAGACTCTGTCTCTGAAGAAGAGCTTGATGGGGGTAAGTTTCTGAGTAAAATAGCAGAGCGTAACATCGTGCAGCTCCCCAGCAACCATATTCCAAGGGGACTGGTTCCTTTGGAAAGGCTTTTTGATAGAAATGATGTGTCATTAAAAGGGGAAATCTCAGAGGATGACTCTGATACTATTCAGTGCAACATCGGCACCAAAAATGAGCCCAAGTTTGTCAAATTGTCAAGAAGTCTGACAAAGGATCAGAGGTCTGAATACGCTGGACTTTTGAGGGAATTTGCTGATGTTTTTGCATGGACCTATGAAGATCTCAAAACATATAACACTTATGTCATTGAGCATCAAATCCCATTGAAAGGGGAGGCAAATCCATTTAGGCAGAAGATAAGACAGATCAATCCTATGTTGCTTCCTATCATGGAGAGGGAAGTGAAGAAGCTGCTACAGGCCCAGACCATCATGCCACTGAGATACTCAGAGTGGGTTGCTAACTTGGTCCCAGTAAGGAAGAAGAATGGAGAAACCAGACTCTGTGTAGACGTCATAAACCTGAACAGGAGCTTGCGGAAGGACAACTACCCCTTACCAAAGATGGAACATATGTTGCAGAGGGTAACAGGGGAATCCAGGATGTCCATGATCGATGGTTTCTCTGACTATAATCAAATCTCTGTTCTGCCTGAGGACAGGGAAAAGATGGCATTTACCACTCCATGGGGCACATTCATGTATGTCAAAATGCCTTTTGGATTGATGAATGCAGGGGCGACGTTTCAACGTTCCATGGATATAGCTTTCGTTGGGGAAAAGGATAAATTTGTGGTCATCTATCTGGATGACATAACAGTATTTTCAAAATCTGATAAAGAACATTGTTGTCATCTCAGGAAGGTTTTCCTGAAATGCAGGAGTTTTGGCATTTCATTAAATCCCAAGATATCTATGTTCGCCATGCAGGAGGGAAAGTTACTAGGCCACATAGTATCAGCGGAAGGAGTCAGGATTGATCCTAGCAGAGTTGAAGCAATACAAGACTTATCAATCCCGAGGTCCAAGAAGGAGGTCCAATCTTTCCTTGGTAAGATTAATTTTCTAAGGAGATTTGTTCCTAACTTTGCTGAGGAGGTAAAACTTATAAAAGCCATGTTAAGGAAAGGAAATGAAGTGAGGTGGACTTCAGAATCGCGAAATTCCTTTGAGCAAATAAAGAAGGATCTGACTGAAGCCCCTGTGATTATCAGTCCCGATTACTCAAAGGATTTCCTTATTTTCTCCTTTGCCTCACCTGACACGGTGGATGTTGTTTTATTACAGATGAACGAGGTTGGGCTAGAGCAGCCTATTGCATACTTCAGCCGAGCATTGAGGGATGTCGAAGTCAGGTATGACACTATGGAGAAGCAGGCCTATGCCCTGGTAAAGGCTCTCAGGGCCTTTAGAACCTATGTCCTATAGTCAAAAATCATTGCCTATGTCCCCTCAGCTACTGTCAAAGACATTCTTATTCATACTGACATAGACGGGAGGAGGAGTAAGTGGATAGCCAAGATTCTGGAATCTGACCTAAAAATAAAGCCTACCAGATTGATTAAAGGTCAAGGTTTAGCCAAGTTGTTGGTTGAAGCAAATTGCCAAGATTTGGGGGTAAGTTTCATCAACGAATGCTCAGGAATTCAGCGGGATCGGCTATCTGAAACAGACCCCCAAAGGGATCCCCCACTGGCTCAATGTCCCTGGTATAAGGATGTCATATATTTTCTGCAAGAGTTGCGGCCTCCAGACGGTCTAAAAAGAAATAAGGCAAAGGCTCTGAAGCTCAAAGAAGTCAGATACTGCCTTATCGATCAAGTTTTATATTGGAAAGACCCCCTAGGGTTTCTTTTGAAATGTGTAGATCCAAAAGAGGCTGACAAGATCATGGTTGAATTTCACGACAACCTATGTGGAGGGCATCATTTCTGGAAAACCACGGCCTACAAAATCCTCAAGGATGGATACTATTGGCCCACCGTATTTACTGACGTCTGCAGAAGGGTCAAAGCCTGCATCAAATGTCAAAGATTTGCAGGAAAACAAGAGCTCAAGTCTTTGTCGTTAAACCCTGTGGTTGTTTCAGGACCTTTCCAGCAATGGGGCCTAGATTTCATTGGAGAAATTCACCCCGCTTCTAGTGGGCAGCACAGATGGATCCTGACTGCTACAGATTTCTTTACCAAGTGGATTGAATCTATCCCCACCAGGAGTGCTTCCCACAAGGTAATCATTGGATTCCTGGAATACCTCATCACAAGATTCGGCTGCCCAAGTAAGATTGTCACTGATAACGTAGCCTCTTTCAGGGCTGAGCCGTTAGCCAAGTTCTGTGAGCAATTCGGGATCAAATTGATTCACTCTACCCCATACTATCCCTAGGGAAATGGTTTAGCAGAGTCTTCCAACAAAAGCTTGATAAGGATCATCAAAAGACTGTTGGAAGTCAACAAGAAGGCCTGGCATTCAAGATTGAAATTTTCTCTATGGGTCGATCGAGTGACCACGAAGAGATCCCTAGGCATCTCTTTTTTCCAATTAGTCTATGGAATAGAGGTTGTTTTTCCTTCCCATTTAGCCATTCCTGTAGCAAAATTCCTCCAGGATCATTGAGAGGAGCCTGATGACATAATCAAAAGAATTCATCAGCTAGTGGAAGTCCAACAGACCAGGGAGCAAGTAATGGGCAGAATTCAGGACCATCAGCAAAAGATCAAGCAGGTTTTTGATAAGAAGGCCAAGAAGGAAGAGTTTCGAATAGGAGACCTGGTACTGAAATGGGATGCTCCTAAACAAGATAAAGGCAAGCACAGAAAATTCGAAGCCCTGTGGATCAGGCCTTTCAGAGTCTCTGAAGTATTCTCGAATAATACCTACAGATTACGGGATTTGAAGGATCAAGAAGCTTTCAATGGCCCTGTGAATGGGCATTTCCTAAAAAGATTTTTCTCTTGAGCCGCACATGGCTCTTTCGCGGTTTTAAATATTGTTTTTCTTTCCGTCTTTAAGTTTTAAATAAATGACTCCATAGCCCAACAACAAGGCACTGGAACTGCAAAATGAGTCCTTAGAGCATCACAGGGACGACTTTATCCCCCATGGAGCTTAATGTTAGTAACATTACTTGTCCTGGGACCAAGAGTATTTAGGTCTGCAAGTTGCACGAGAAGCGCCCAAGCGCAGCTCGGAAAAATCGTGTTTCAGACCTCCAAGCAAGTAAACGGGATAAATCATGTTGTCGATGGTCCAGATTCACCCATAGGAGCCGATCAACAGTCGACGGGAAATATCGGTTAGCGGAGTTGCGCTGAGATTAGCACGATGGAAAGCGCCCATATTGTATGTAGGAAAGGATGGCAGTCATCCGTCCAAAGGACGCGTGGCGCGAGATCTAGTCGCATTGGCATTTCGGCATTCGGGAGTTCAAAGGGTGAGGGTTCCATGTCGTTCTACATCTCGAAGCCCCGAACCCTGAAGCGTCGAAAGTGCCCAAACCCAGGCCCAGAGTATCGTCGAGTGAGTTCAGGACCTTCAGATCTGAGAGGGACGTGTAGCGCCCAATTAAGCCATCTCGACGTTTTTCTCATCGCAATTGTGATAAGCAAGAATCAGCTCCTTCCTATTCACAAACGCTGAAAGCGCCTTCGAAAATAAACGCAGGGTCACAGCCTGTGGCCACTTGGGAAATAAAAGAGCTATGCAAGAGGGGCCAAAGGCATCGAGTTTAGTCACAAAAGGGATTATCACGATCTCCAGGTGCCATCCGATTTAATCTCCATCCTGGTTCTCGATTGGAGTAAATTAAGGTGAGAGGGGGTGGTTGAAACCTCTCCTCACTCATTAAGTGCAAAGTATGGAGGATCTGGCAAGCTGTCTTCTCGAGAAGGTCCTGTGTATCGATTTTTTCCAAAGATGCCATGTCGAGTCCTCGACTAGCCAGGGAGGTCTGCACACACTAACTTGGCGCTTAATGGCTCAGCTACTCCCCTTGCAGGAGCCATGCGCAGTTAAGGTAGAGTCTGACGAAGAATATCCGTCTGATTTTGACTGAAGGGATACCATGCCTTGGATGAATGAGCCCACCTTTGTTAGGTGAATTTTTCCAAGTATATAAACTTAGTCTTTGTATTTTGTAAGGCATCGATGGTTGAGCAAGGCTCTCGGTTGTAAAGCTTTAATAAAGCATTGTTATTCTGGTTATGCATGGACTCTTGAGACTTCTTGCCTTATGAATGTCAGTTTCTTTCACGTCTTTGTTTATACTGTGTTAGAGCAGCTCAGAATTGGAGGATCCAGTCGAGTTGTAACTGTTATAGGATGATGTAGGTTGGATCATTGTAGCAGTTGCAATGTTCTAATCGGTCCCTGTGATTTTCTTAGCGCTGAAAGACATGGAATTTGAGGATCCAGTCAAGTCCCCCTTTCAGTTTCTCGAAGCCTTGAACCAAGAGGATCTTGTATTCAGAGTTTTTCTTCTACAAACTTCTGAAAGGCATGTCGCCTGAGGTAGTTTGTTCACTCCTCTCACCAAGTCTTCAACCTGCTCATATTTAAATCAACTCACTGACTGAAGTTAGATCAAGACCTCTTTTGTTCCTTACATACCGGACTCAGTTCCTGAGTTAGAGCGATATCTTCCCGAGTCTCTAACCATTTGATCACCCATTAAAACTATCATGACATAAAACTGATGGGCATTGGGCTCTGCTCCTACAAGCAATCCAGGAGTGACTTATGACTCTACAATATATCTAGGGTTTTGAATGGGAATAATACTTCTCTTTGGTTTTTACCTTTTTTACCCAGAATAATCTCTCTAGTTTCTCCGGACTTCTCTGCGGTTTTCAGAAATTATTTTTGGCTTCTTCAATGGGTTGAGCATTTGGACATCTGAAATGAGGTGAGTCACTTTATACTTTGATTCAATTTTAATTTTACGTAAAGAGATTTAAATGTATTTTATCTATTTATTTTATTTTAAGTTTCGTAAGTAAAAGTTGATTTGAGAGATAAAGTCAATCCATAATAATAATTGTTACATTTTTTTCTCTTCTTTTCAATATGAGCACTCCACCACCTATTCCAAAAACTCATCCTAACAAGGGGAGGCCCCCCAAAATCACCCTAGAGATCATTTACGATTATATGGAATCAGTAGAAAAAAGAAAAGAAGAGAGAGATGTGAAAATCCAAATAGAGTTAGAAACATTAGAAAAAATGAGTGAAGAAAGAGACGTAAAACTCCAAATAGAGCTAGAGGCAATGATTGATAAAAAAAAATTAAAGATACCATTTGAACTTAAATAGAGAATAGATTCTTAGGGTTCAAGAGTGAATTGCAGACAATGAAGGATAGAATTCAAGAAATGGAAAAACATAAACAATCAACCCAAGAAGGAGGGGTTGAAGAAAATCGCAACTTGAGAGATAGGATTAAAGAGCTAGAAGAAAAACTAACCAACAATTTGACCCTCAATAATATGGAAAACAAATTGGATATCAAACCCATCAAAGAGGAAATGAATAAGGTAATCGAATTGGAGCATGAGCGTAACAAAAGAGTCGTGAACCTCATAATTTTTGGTATAAAATAATAACAAGAGGAGGATACACTAGCAATAGTAAAAGAAGAATTAAAAAATAAATCACAAATTGATACAACTTACCTCATAGAAGCAAAGAGGCTATGAAAAATAATTGATCACAAAGATAGGTTGATCTGTGTCAAAGTAAGTTGTAATGACCATAAATATAGCATACTTAGTAAATCTCTGAGATTAAAAGGGTTAGGAATATTTATAAATGAAGACCTCATTCCCGAAGACCAAGTTGAATTAAGGAAGGAAGTTCAAAAAGTAAAAGAAGCTAGGAAAGAAGGAAAATGGGCAATAATTAGAAATCGAAAATCTATTGTCCGGGATAGAGACCATAAGGATAATAATAAATAGGAATTTGGGACACTCGGGATCCTTTTTTGGAATTGTCGTGGCTTTCCATGGCGCAAAGGTCCTATGATAAGTTGGATCTCGAGTGATATTGATATTATCTGTCTAGCTGAAACTTGGGAGCATCAGGAGTCTAAGATCCCTAACATGGAAGGATTTGTCTTGTGGTCGGCATGGAACAAAAAATCCCACCATAGAGGGATAGGAGGCATAGCTTGTTATATTAGAAAAATCATTTCTCCTCACATTAAACTTCATAAGATTGACCCTCTTAATCAATACATTTGGATAGAAATTTCAACATGCTAAGAAGATGTGTATAGCAATTTGTTATTTTGCACCTATTAATTCTACTTTTTATAAGAAAAATAATCTAGATAAAAATTGTCCCTATAATAATTTAGAACAAGATATTTATAATTTGAAAAATGAAGGTAATATCCTCCYGCTAGGAGACTCTAATGCTAGGACTGAAACTAAACAAGCTACTCTTTTAAGTGATGAYTCCAACCATAATCATTTATGGCTAKATTAGGACCTTGTTTTATCTAATAGCTACAAAAGAAKCTCTRAAGACCTAATTGAGAATTTGTTTGGTACTAAGTTGGTTAAGCTCTGCAGCTCTCAAGACCTAATAATTTGCAATGGAGTAATGAAGTGGTCAAACTCCAACCTAATGACATGTATTCATGGGCTAGGTAGTAGTGTTGTAGGTTATGTGATATCTGATATCCCCATTTCCAACCAAATAGCAACTTTTGACCTTTTAAATGACCATGAGCCTGACTATGATCATAAACCTTTAACCCTAATTCTAAATTTTCGATGCACAGAACCACCATTGAAGAGAATTTTGATAATCAAATGAATTTGAGCTTTGACAAAAGTAAAGTTGACATTTTCTTAAAGGATTTAAATAGTAAATTAAACCTCCTAACTTATAAGGACAACATTGAAGAAATCTATCATAATTTTACAACTACCCTTTCCACTTCTATTAACAAGTTCTCTTTCGAGGTGTCCTATAAAAAGAATAATAGAACAACCAACCCTTGGTATGATAAAGAATTTAAAATTGCTAGGAAATCCATTAGGGATGCTTCTAATGAGCCCTTGAAACTTGATAAGATCAATACGTACAAAGCCCTAATTAGAAGGAAAAAAAGATACTATATCAATAAAAGGCAAGAGCAACTTTCACAACTATAAAAGTTGGATATTAAGAAGTTTTGGAGCCAAATTCTGAAACGCAATACTAAAGAAAATAATAGGATTCCCTTAACGGATTGGAATTCCTACCTTAAAAGTCTTTACGAGTTCCCTAATCCCATGGACACCATTCCTATTGTCCCTACAAAGGAAGAAGTTTTTTCTTTAGATGACATAGAGTTCAGGGTTAAGCGGCTCGCAAATGGGAAAGCTAAGGACATTGAAGGCTACCAAGCTGAAAATTTTAAAATCGGAGGGACAATATTTATCCCTCGCATACACAAGCTCTTCAATTTTGTAGTCAAGCATGGCTTCCCTAAATCCTGGACAAAAAGCCTCATTGTTCTTCTTTTTAAAAATGGGGATAGAAACATTCCCTCTAATTACAGGACCATTATGATTAGCCCGGTTTTAGCCAAGCTTTATGGAATTATTTTGGAAAAGAAGATTAGCATTTGGATAGAAATTCACGGTAAAAGAGCTAAAGGTCAGGCTGGGTTTAGGAGATATCATTCAACTGTGGACCATCTTGTTACCTTTAGGATCATTGCAGAGGAGTTTCGTGATACTAAAACCAATCTTTTTTTTTGTTTTGTTGACTTTGGAAAAGATTTTGACATGTTTCCTAGGAAAAACCTTTGGAATAGGTTGGAAGAGATAAAAGTGCCTCTCGAGTTGAGGGTTGTTGCAATAAGGATGTATGAGAATGTTATTGCTAAGTTTAAAAACATTGAGGGCTGGTCAAAAGAGATCAAATTCAATATTAGAATCAAACAAGGTTGTCCCTTGTCCCCTACCCTTTTTGGCATATACATTGATAAGTTAGAAGAATGCTTGGAAAAAGCAGGTTGTGTCAGCCCTACTCTCACTAGTATAGTCATCAATATTCTTCTTTATGCCGATGATATCGTTCTTATGGCAAGGAATCCCCATGATCTTGAAAACCAACTAAGAATCCTCAAGGATTTTTGCTCCAATATGGGTATGATTGTTAATACTGATAAGACTAAGGTCAAGATTATTAAATCCAATAAGATCCCTTATGATACCTTTGTATATGACAACAACAACTTGGAGGAAGTGACTTCATACAAATATCTTGGAATTGATATTCACCACAAGCTCAATTGGAATTATAACATTGAGAAAAGGATTATTGGGGGATGGAAATCTTATTATGGACTTGAAAATAATTGTAAATCAGATGATCTTTGGAGTTGGGATAAGAAGAAACTCCTCTTTGAGACTCTTGTTACACCTATTATTCTTTATGGATGTGATGTGTGGGGCTGTAGTATCTCTCGTGAATCCTGGAGAAATATAGAGCAAACACAAAAGAATTTTATAACCTATAATCTCAAAAATAAAGGAAATACGCCCTATCCCATCCTCCTCTTAGAAACAATCCTCTCCCCCATTGATAGCATGGCTATGACTAGATACCTAATGTATAAGAACAATTTAAACAACATGGAAGACAAGAGGCTACCTAAAATTGCTTCAAAAACAAGTCATAACCACCATCGACTCAAGCGAGGATGGCATAAAGACGCCTGGTCTTGGCTAAACTATTGGGAAATCATGGAAGAAATAATTTTGCATAATAAAGATACTATTAAAAAATGTCAAATCAAAATTTAAGGAAAAAATGTGGTGTGATAAAGAGTTAGAGGAAAAAAGAAAATTAACGTATTATAAAGATGTAATCAACCCTAATCTAGAAGATCAAAATTATCTATCTGTTTTGCCAAGTGTAAAGAAAAAAATAAGCATTGTTAAGATAAGAACAAATTCTCACGAGATCCATAGTGAAACTGGGCGTTGGTCAATTCCCAAAACACCATGGGATGAAAGAGTGTGTCACCTTTGTGACACTATGAAGGTTGAAGATGAAAAGCACTTTCTCTTAGATTGTCCAGCCTATACCTGTATTAGATCTCATTTTCAAAATATTTATTACACTACCAACCTTCATAACCTCTTAACTCAACAAAAGTATGGTGATCTTGGAAAGCTTCTCTTAATGCTTTTCGAGCACAAAAACAAAATTCTAAAGAATCGCAAGCAATCACTTACCCTCTTAAGGTCCAATAGACCAATTCGGTCTTAGTGGACGTTAACCATCATCATCATCATCATCATATAGTTTATATAAACTTTATAATTTATATATAGTTTATATTATATAAAAACTATACAATTTCCAGTATCATCTCTTTGCCCTCCATCATGATATATATATAATTTATATATAATATAAATTACATATTATATATATAGTTTATATATAATATAAACTATATATATAAATTATCTAGTTTATATTATATATAAACTCCATATAATAATATAGTTTATATTATATAAGCTACATATAATTATATAATTTATATACATATATAAACTATATATATAATTATGTTGAAGGCATATATACTGATAGGTTTTTCCCAAATCCTGTCAACAGGCAATACCTGTCAACCTAAACTATTGGTTTAGGCTCAACCTTATACCTGTCAACCTAAACCATTGGTTTAGGCTCAACCTTGTTGTCAAAACCGGTCAGCCTAAACCATTGGTTGTAGTGTGTCAATTGTTCCTGCCAAATGTTCGTGTTCGGGAGCTGGAAACCCCGATGTTAGAACTATTGGGTGTAGTAGTACTTGGAACCGATAACCACAGAATGTACTTTACCCTTCAAATTCTAGCATCCCATCTCTATTCTGGTGCAATTGTTGCATGTCACCAACAAAATCGTGCAAGTCTATATATGAAGATCTATCTTTGTTCACAGCCATTTTAGCATGCTTCCTCAACTCCTAAGATTTCCTTCTCATGGCTTTTCCTTTTACCTCCGCCAGAAGCATGGTCAATTCCCTTCTCACTTATTCTTCATCTAGCACATTATTCAAACCTACACATATCATTATGGCCACCCCCAAGCGTTCTTACAGAAGCTTCGAGTTATATGGTTGATCTGCAAACATGGGCCATGTGATCATGGGAATTCCCATGCTCACGCTCTCCAGCATAGATTTTCGCCCGTAGTGATTGAGGAATGCATCGATGGAACGATGCAAGAGAATGAGATGCCCACCCCCATATAATTATCCCTCTATATTGGATCCTCTCTTTGAATCCTTCTGGAAAACACACTTCAGTCGCTTTCATTTTGGGCTCAGTCACTTTCATTTTGGGCTCATTCTAAACCGCCACTTTGTCTCATATTATCATATGTTGTGTTTAGGATCATAGTAGTGGTATCAGTGGCATTAATTCATACATTGAGGGCGCTTGGCTCAATAATTCTAGTTTTTTTGGAAAATGCAATGCAGGGGATTGCCATAATTTTGGACTATGTGATTGGGTATGTCAGAGATTTGGTTATTTCATAAGCACTCGGGTCTGTGAGGTTGATTCAGGATGCGTTTAGTGCTTTAGTGGGCTTCTTGGGTGTTGTGTTTTATGATTTTTTTGTTCATTTGCACACTGCCCTCCACGCCTTTGCAAACCTTCTTTCAGAAATCCTCTAGAATGTCATCAAGATGTTGGCTCTGTCACTGTTGACCATCTAGAACAATTTTGTAGATTCAGTGGCTCCTTTTATAAATATTTTATAATGGTATGAAAAGATGAATCAATTTTAAGATGGAGCTCAAAAATAATTCCATAGCTTGGGAGGTCTAGATGATCCATTTGCAAATTTTCATAATGTATCATGATTTAGGAGATCTACACCAACCATTTCCAATTTTTCATAATATATCATTGTTCAAAAGGAATTTGATTAAAGAGAGGACTTGGATTCAAACTGCAAATTTTTATAATGTATCATGATTTAGGAGGTCTACAACAGCGATTTTCAAATTAAATTTCATAATGTTTCACTGTTAATAAGGAATTTGATTGAAGAGATGCCTTGGATTCAAACTGCAAATTTTCATAATGTATCATGATTTAAGGGGTCTATACCAGCCATTTCCAAATTTTCATAACGTATCATTGTTCAGAAGGAATTTGCTTGAAGAGAGGCATTGGATTCAAATTGAGGTTCATAATTATGGAAAGATATATTGTCTTTATGTTTGAGCTCAAATATAATGTTATGGGTGGGGAGGTATGTATTAGTTACTTGTTAGTTGGGTTTACTTCATGTTGTTGAGAAAATGAGCATTATCATCTTCATCCAAGATCAACTCCTGTAAGTAATATGTTATGAGTATATTTTTATATCACTCTTGAACACTAAAAAATAAGATTTATATTGAATACTATATATAGAAAATCAAAACATATTTTAACAATCAGAGTGAAAAATATTTGTACTCTGTACCATTTACCAATACTTAAAAAATGGCAATATTGTGTTCTTGAGATATGAAAAAGTGCCTAAAGGATGTTCAGATTGAAACTTTGTTTTTTTCCTGCTTTGGCACATCTGTGTTGTTGGAACATTATGTATTTCGCATGGTGTTCAGAATTGGACACTATAGCTCATTAGTTTCTTAGATGTTACTGAAAATTATAGAATTTTTGCATACCCTTATTGGAAAACATAGTAACCATCATGGGCTGGAAAGATTTCATGCTCGGTTGAGGCAATGAAAGCGTTTAGCCTGGACAGAGGCAAGACCCAATTTTAATTTTATTTAGGTTGTGCATGTCTTGATATCTATTTTCAAAAACAATGAGCTTGATGGATTTAAGTTATGGAGGCCCATTTTCATGCACAGATTTTGAATTCAATGGAATACGGAGAACAAGAATTCTGATTTGATTTGGACAAATAATGGAAGAGATTGAATTTTTCATTATTCAGGATCAAATTCGGATTTGTACAGTCTAAATGTAGTCATCTTGCTATTGACTCAAGAAAAAATTGCTCTTACTTCATTTTGTGTTCTGTACATGTTTTTCATTTGTAAGTGAAGAATTGTGAATCTCAACTTTTCAATGTAACACTGAGATTTAAACTTATAAACTCTCACATAAAAGTATATACTTTGCCAATCAATCCTTGGAAAATCTTAATTTTGCTTGTACATG
>ML824026.1:51940-68384 GCA_009831015.1 Picea engelmannii
TAGACATGTTAATAACTGGACCTAAACCTAGACATAGCAATACCTAGACATGGCAAGACCTGGAACTTGACCTACACCTATATGATGACCATGACGTAGATCATGACATAGACTTAGACCATGATCTAGACCACGACATAGAGCTAGAGTTAGATTTAGACGATGACCCGAAGCTTGACGTAAACCATGACCTAGAGCTAGATCTAGATTTGGACGTTAACCTAGAGCTTGGCGTAGACCATGACATAGACCCCCCTAGCTCCATCTAAACCTAGGAGTAACGTATACTCAATCCTTAACCCTCTCTACACTCGAGCCCTGAGTGCACTATGCATATACCTTGTGTACAACTCTTGCATCCACATCACCCACATCTTGGTGCTCTAACCATTGTTCTATCCTTGAAAACACTTTCAATCCTAACCCCTTAGGCCTTAGTTGTCCCCATACCCCTATACATTTGTATTCAGAAAGATGTTTGGTCTATATTAAATGATGTATTTTCTATATTAAGATCGTGCATGCGCTCTTATGACTTGAATGATTTGTAGTTGTTGGTCATTCTAGGAACGCGGACATGTTCTTGCTGGGCATTTTTTGGTGCCAAGCACACCCCACTTCACCTATCTCATGGCCGACAAAAATTTGTGACAACTTCAGACAAAAACAACCCGCACATACAGGTTTAACTTATTTCAGTGTTCTTGTTATATTCATAGAGACTTTTGTGCTATTTCCATACCATTGTAGGAAAAATTGGAAGACAACTTTGTCAAGTGAAATCAGAATTGTTGTATGTATCTACTTGTGTCTTCTTGGAATTGGAAGACAATTTTTTCCAAGTTCAATTGGAAATGTTGTTTGTATCTTTTTGTGTATTCTTGGAATTGGAAGACAAATTTGTCCAAGTGAAATTGGAATTGTTGTTTGTATCTTCTTGTGTATAGTTGGAATTGGAAGACAAATTTGTTCAAGTGAAATTGGAATTGTTGTTTCTATTTTCTTATGTCTTATTGGAATTGGAAGACAAATTTGTCCAAGTGCAATTGGAATTTGAATTTTGAATTATTATTTGTGCATTATTTTGTAATACATCAACAAATTTCTCCACTTAGTTGTGCCTTATTACCTAATACAAAGACAAATTTGTGGTGGGGTGTTTGGAAGCCAATTTTTCTCTTTAAACATGGGGAACCAACGAATTCGAGAAATAAATTCCTTGAGAAAAGAGAAACCAATTGAAAATGTGGAAGAAGAAAGAGAAAAAGAAAAGTTACATATTTTTCTCCTCCAATTTCTAGTGGAATAGATGCCACTATTGTTTCTCCTCCATCACCAAAAGCAAAGAACAAGAGTTCATTAGAGAGAAAACTAAACAATATCTCATCAAGACAATTTTTTGTGGATGACCATATGATGGAGGATTTGTTTGGAGCTAATTATACAATTGATGAAATTAGAGAAGCAACTGGTGTACAACATTGTGGTGAAGAAGGTCATGTGGTGCAATCTTTTGTTAGATAGTCAAATGTTCCAGAAACTAGACAGTCCCATGTCCACTCTCCTCCCACAGTTGATATGTCAGTGATTGAAGGGGAAAGAACTGAAACATTGTTAACTTCACAACACATAGGTCAAGAGTGCCAAAATAGGTGTTCATCATCCCTACCTAGATTGATCATTGTGCGACAAAGAACTCCTAACCACATGCAGGTAGATGAAAGTGGTCTAACATCACTTGAAGGTAAGTTACCTAATCGCACTATTCATTATCACTCTTATTAAATCATTCAAGAATATTTTGAACCAAAATCTAATGCTGCTAAATGTCAATTATTTGTATCTTTGTTAAAATCTAGAAGTTTGTCTGTTGTTAGGAGAATTTTAGGCATTAAAACAGTCAAAAGTGTAGAAACAAGTCATCATAGTGTTAGAAACCTTGTAGATGTTCTTCAAAGAATTGGTAAGAATTCTTGTTCTAAAGACTGTAATGCATCTCGACATGTCTTATCTCAAAAAAAATTTAGTGATATCACAAGAAAACACAATTTGCTACAAAAACCTCTCACCTCTTAAAATGAAATGTCAAAACCCTTAGAAAGTATTCTCATAGATGAGATAGCCTCGAAACAAATGGCCTAACATATTTGTGGGCCTTCACTGGTAGGCTACCTCATTCTAACATGAAGTTAATTGGAGTGATTAAAGGACCAGTTCAAGATTTTTGGCATGAGAACACTAGACCTTCTTCCAACCAAAAAGATGTACTAAAATTGAGAAGGGGATCTAGGGACCATGAACCCCATATTAAACACTTTCTTGACATTACACAGACAGAATTGTATGAGAGATTCATAATAGTACATAGTGCACTTAACTTAGGCCAAAAATCTTTCCATAAATGCAAGCCTTGGTATGTTAAAATAAACACAATTTGTTACACGTGTTGTTGTAGATATCTCATTGAGTATGGTTATATATATATATATATATATATCGTGTTTTGCATAACACCCTTTTGCAGGAATGCCCAGTTATATTGTCGTTG
Organism: Picea engelmannii; assembly: GCA_009831015.1. Classification (NCBI taxonomy): domain Eukaryota; kingdom Viridiplantae; phylum Streptophyta; class Pinopsida; order Pinales; family Pinaceae; genus Picea; species Picea engelmannii. Next base: position 54,489 of record ML824026.1, read on the forward strand.
TTGTCATCTAGAGGCTTTATGTTAAAATATGAGCTTGATTTCTTATGCGGATTAATTCTTTTATTTTCTTCAACACTTTGATTCCAACTTAATACACTTCAACAATACCAAATCATAATCGAATATAAATAACTATGTAGATAAGTAAGCATGCACATCAACAACACATATATCCTGGGGAAACCCTGTACAGGGAGAAAAACCCCAGTAAACGATATTCTTTTATTGCATTAATAATGTAAGATCACTTACAAATATCCACTATGAATGTTCTACTCTTAAAGAGCTTGCCAAGATGACTCTGATCTGAAAAAGACCTAAGAGACCTTGTTGAAATACACCTCTAATATGTTGCCTCTATTGTTGATATACATCATTGATATGCTTCTTTGGTATGTTGCCTCTTTATCACTGATATGTGCCTCTATTGCTTCACCCTTAACCTGTTGTTAGCGTCGTAAGTCACTCTTGGATTTCTTGCAGGAGAAGAGCCCGACACCCATCATTTTAATGTCACGATTTATTTGTAAAGGGGTGATCAAATGGAGATAAAGACTCGAGGAGATATTACTCTAACTCAGGGACTGGGTCTGGTGCGTAAGTAACAAAGGAGGTCTCGACCTAACTTCAACCAGTGGGTTGATTAAAAGATGAACAGGTGGAAGACTTAGTAAGAATGGCGAACAAACAACTTTGGGCAACAGGATTTGGGCAATTTGCAGGAGAAAGACTCTGAATGCAAAATCCGCTTGGTTCAGGGTCTCAAGAAACTGAAAGGGGACTTGACTAGATCTTCCAATTCCAAGTCACTCAGCGCTGGGAAAATCACAAGAACTGATTAGAGACAGCACAACTATTACAGTGATCCATTACAACATCATCCTATAATAGCTACATCTCGACTGGATCCTCCAATTCCGAGTTTCTCTAACATAGTGTAAACAAAGACATGAAAGAAACTGGCATTCATAAGGCAAGAAGTCTCAAAAGTCCATACATAACCAAGCTATCAGTGCTTCATTAAAACTTTACAACCGGGATCTCTGCATCATCCATCGATACCTTACAAATTACAAAGACTGAGTTTATATACTCAGAGAAAATTGCCTCACAGAGGCGGGTGCGATCATCTGAATCTTGGTGTCCCTTCAGCCAAAATCGGACGGGCTTTCTCTGTCAGACGCCTCCTTAACTACGCATGGCCCCTGCAAGGGGAGTAGCTGAGCCAGTAAATGTTGATTTAGCGTGTGCAGACCTCCTCTGGCTAGTTGAGGACTCGGCATGGATTTTTTGAAGAACTGGGTACACAGGACCCTCTCGAGCAGACTGCTTGCCAGACCTTCCATACCTTACACTTAATGTATGAGGAGAGGTTTCACCTGCCCCTTCTCACCTTTATTTACTCCAAGCGAAGGTCGGGAGCGGGATCGTATCGGATGGTACCTGGAGATCGAGATGATCCTTTCGGCGACTGGACTCGGCGCCTCTAGACCCTTTTAGCACAGCTCCTTTCTTTCCCAAGTGACTATGGGTTGTGACCCTGTGCTTATTCCCAAAGCGCTTTCGGCGTTCGCGAATGGAAAGAGTTAATCCTTGCTTCTTGTAATCGTGATGAGCGAAAAGCCGAGAAGGCTTAATCTGGCGCCACACGCCCCTCTGGATCTGACGGCTCTGAATTCTCCCAACAATGTTGTGGGCCCCAGGTCCTGGACGCTCTCGTCACTTCGCGCATCGGGGAATGATGGGGTTGTCCCTTGTGTTTCGAAATTGCGATGCGCGAAGGGGTGATAGAACCTAATCGCGCATCACGTATCCTTCTTTTGATCGGATGGCCCGAAACCTTCTCGGCGATACCGTGGGCCCATCATTAAAATCTCTTTTTACTTCGCGAGTTCGCGAGTCGAAGACCCTTGGCTCCCCGAGATAGTGATATGAATCGGGCGCCTTCCTGTTCAGCGCTCTTCACATGTAACCGTCGGCTAGGTCCCAAGTACTAACGCCTCTCGCAACTCGTGGCTTCGCGAGTTGGAGTATCAAACTTTGGCATCCTCCCCTCGCGAAGTCCCGAGACACGATGGTCAGCGCAGGTTGACCCCCTCCGGGCAATTTTCGTAACTCGCAATCTCGCGCAACCAAAAGACATGGTCCGTCCTTCTAACTCACAAACCCCAAGTTCGAGAAACATTGCTACGCTTATACTGATCGCGATTGACCCCCCTTGAAAACATTTTTGCGCTATACTTGGCGCGACTCGGCTAATCTATGATTTCCCATCAACCGATGTTCTACTCTGTCGCTAGATCCTTTCCGCTGAAGTATGTAATTCCCGCTCGCTTGATTTTAAGTCCGAAAAGGACTTCTTCTGTGTGTCGCGTTCGAGCGTTTTTCGTGCCACTTGTAGATATGAACACTCTTAGTCCTGAGGCAAGAAATGTCGCTAACATTAGGCTCCACGGGGGGATAGAATCGTCTCTGTGATGCTCTAAGAACTCCTTCTGCAGCTTCAGTGCCTTTCTATTGGGCTATGGAGTCACTTATTAAGCCGAAAACATAAAAAAAGAAAATAGATAAAGAAGTAAAGGACAATATTTACAAAAAACAAAGAGCCAACTACGGCTCACAAAAAAAATTTCTTTAAGAAATGCCCATTCACTGGGCCACTAAAAACTTATTTGCCTTCCAAATCCTGCAACCTGTAAGTGTTGTTTGAAACTACTTCAAGGATCTTGAAAGGCCCAAACCAGAGGGCATCAAACGTGTTGTGCTTTCCCCTGTCCTGCCTGGGTGCATCCCATTTGAGCACCAGATCACCTTGCTCGAATTCTTTCTTTCTGCTCTTCCTGTCAAAAGCCTACTTAATCTTCTGTTGATGATGGTAGGCCCTGTCCATGACCTGCTCTCTGATCTGCTGCACTTCCACCATCTGATGAATCCTTCTGACCATATGGTCAGGCTCTCCTTCAAGGTCCTGGAGGAATTTTTCCATAGATAAGGCGAGCTGAGTAGGAAAAACAGCTTGTGTCCCATAAACAAGTTGAAAAGGTGAGATGCCCAGGGACTTTTTGGTCGTCACCCGATCATCCCATAGAGCAAATTTGAGCTTGGAATCCCAGGCCCTTTTATTGTCTTCTAGCAGCTTCTTGATGAGCTTAATCGGACTTTTATTGGAAGATTCTGCCAGTCCATTTCCTTTAGGATAATAGGGAGTAGAGTGAATTAGTGCAATCCCAAACTGTTCATAGAACTTGACCAGGGGCTCAGACCTGAAGGGGGTGGCGTTATCAATGACAATTCTGCTAGGACAGCCAAATCTGGATATGATATCCTCCAGGAGGCTGATAATTACTTTGTGAGAAGTTCTCCTGGTGGGGACAGCTTCTATCCATTTGGTGAAATAGTCTGTCGCAGTCAGGATCCATCTGTGTTGGCCACTTGAGGGAGGATGAATTTCTCCAATGAAGTCCAGTCCCTATTGTTGAAAGGGTGTTGAAACTACCACGGGCTTTAATGGCAGAGATTTGAGTTCTTGCTTACCTGAGAACTTCTGGCATTTGATGCAAGCCCTGATTTCTCTGCAGACATCGGGGAATAAAGTGGGCCAATAATACCCATCTCGGAGGATCTTATGAGCTGTGGTCTTCCAGAAATGATGCCCCCCACAAAGGCCATTGTGGAAATCAAATGTAACCTGCTGAGCTTCTTGTGGGTCAGGGCATCTTAATAATACCCCTAAAGGGTCTTTCCAGTACAAGGTTTGGTCGATGAGGAAATATCTTACCGCCTTGAGCTTTAAAGCCCTTGTCTTGCTCTTTTCCATTCCATCAGGAGGCCTCAATTCTCGCAGAAAATACAAGATATCCTTGTACCAGACGCATGCTGCTAGTGATAGGGCACTCTGGAAACGATCGTCAGATGACTCAGCTTGCTCATTGATGAAGTTGATTCCCAAGGATCTGCAATTGGATTCAGCTAACAACCTGGCAAAACCCTACCCCTTTATCAACTTGGTGGGCTTGATTTCCAAATCAAACTCTAGGATCTTGGCGATCCACTTACCTCTTCTTCTGTCTATGTCAGGTTGTATAAGAATGTCCTTCACAAAGGCTGAAGGAACATATGCAGTGATTTTTTAGTGCAAGACATAGACTCTGAAAGCTTTGAGAGCTTTCACCAGGGCATAAGCCTGCTTCTCCATGATCTCGTACTGGAGTTCTGCATCTCGCAATGCCTTGTTGTAGAAGGCAATAGGTTGCTCTCGCCCTTGATCATTTTTCTGCAACAAGACCGCCGCTACTGTGTCACAAGAAGCAAAAGAAAAAATTGAGAAATCTTTGGAATAGTCAGGGCTGATCAGCACAGGTGCCTCAGTCAAAGCCCTTTTTATTTGGACAAAATATTCCCTGGGTTCAGCGGTCCATTTCACTTCATTCCCCTTCCTGAGCATGGCTGTGATGTGTCTCACTAGCTCAACAAAATTTGAGACGAATCTCCTCAGAAAATTAATCTTCCCCAAAAAGGCCTGAACCTCCTTCTTAGATTTGGGAAGTGACAGGGTTTGAATTTCTTCTACCCTACTGGATCAATTCTCACTCCCTCTGATGATACTATGTGGCCTAATAACTTCCCCTCCTTCATAGCAAACAAAGACTTCTTGGGGTTTAAACATAGGCCAAACCTTCGACACTTCAGGAAGACCCTTTTCAAGTGACAGCAGTGCTCCTTGTCTGTTCTGGAGAAGACCGTGATGTCATCTAGATAAATCACCATGAACTAGTCTTTCTCCCCGATGAAGGCTATGTCCATGGCTCATTGAAATGTTGCTCCTGCATTCATCAGTCCGAAAGGCATTTTGGCGTACATGAATGTGCCCCAAGGAGTGGTGAAGGTTGTTTTTTCTCTTTCCTCAGGCATGACTGATATCTGATTATACCCTGAAAATCCATCAATCATGGATATCCTAGATGCATCAGTTACCTTCTGCAATATTTGTTCCATGTTGGGCAGAGGATAATTGTCTTTCCTTGAGCTTCTGTTCAGGTTTCTAAAATCAACACAGAGTCTGATTTCTCCACTTTTCTTCCTTACAGGGACCAAGTTGGCCACCCAATCGGAATATCTCAAGGGGACAATGATTTGGGAATCTAGCAGCTTCTTCACTTCTTTCTCCATGACAGGTAGCAACATGGGATTTATCTGCCTCAACTTCTGCTTGAATGTCTTAGCCTGTTCTTTCAGTGGGATCTTGTGCTCAATGAATGATGTGTCATACGTCTTGAGATCTTTGTAGGTCCATGAAAACACATCAATGAACTCTCTCAGAAGCTCAGTATATTCAACCCTCTGCTCCTTGGTCAAACTCCTTGACATCTTGACAAACTTAGGCTCCTCCGGTGTGCCAATGTTTCACTCAGCTATGTCAGCACCATCACCTGAAACTCTCCCCTTTAATGCCACATCATTCCCATCGAACAATCTCTCTAATGGGACCAGTCCCCTCGGAATGTGATTGCTAGGCAACTAAATAATGTCATGCTTTGCTATTTTACTTAGCAACCCACCCCCATCAATCCTTTCCTCGGAGGTGGGATCTTGGTTTATATGCATCTCTGAAATTCTTCGATAGTCTCCAAGAATTTCTTGATCTCAAGATCATCCTCAAACACCTTCCAATGCTTGACATGGTCAGGTATGGAGGGCCTATATTTCACTTCTACATCATACCTAAGCTTGGGCGGCAAGGGCACTTTGAAATTGCTTGCTGATGTAGCCAAAGAATCTGCCACTGTGTTTTCCTCTCTTGGGATGAAAGAAATGTTAAACGCTGAGAAGAAACTGTCAATTAGGTCCCATACCTCATTTCTATAACTCCTGAGTCGAGGATGCTTGGCCTGATAAGCGCTTCTGATCTGTTGGACTACCAATTCTGCATCTTCGAACACTGCTACCTCTTGAATTCTCATTTCCCTTACGGCTCTTAATCCTAGGATAAGAGCTTCATACTCTGCCACATTGTTGGTGGTTTCGAATTCCAACTTATATGACAGGGATATAGTCTCCTGAGAAGGCGACACGAAAACCACCCCAGCTCCAGCGCCTTCTCTGGAGGAGGCTCCATCAAAGAACATTTTCCAGACGGGGGTGATGGAGGGAGGAAATTTAGGGGAAATGGTGGGCTTCTTTCTGAGTTTGAGAGGAGGCTCGGGGGCATGGGTGAGTTGTAGTAAACTGGAGCCTAAATCAGTGTCCAAGGAAAAGATGGGATGATTGGTAGGGTTGGCTTCATCGCTGATTATGTAGGCCAGTTGGGCTTCTCTGTATAATCTTCTATGCTCTCCTCCAAACACTGGGATAGTAGCATAGGTCAGGTCCATCTGCAAAGTTCCCCCTAGTCTTTTTATCCAAGATCTTGACAATAGCATACCGAACTTGGGGGGAACATCAGCTACTACAATATCCATGACCACACTTTTCATGGGCAGTTGAAACAAGGTCACAACCAGGTCTTTAATAACTCCAAGACACTGAACTCTCCTGGAGTCAAAAGAATAGAGGTCGTGATAGGCTCGGGTGACTTCTAGTCCTAACTCTTCCATGACAGTTTTGGGCATGAGATTGTGAGAGGCCCCTGAATCCATGAGTAAATTATGCAGCACTTTATCATGTATGTTCAGGGAGGTGTAGAAGGGAGGGGATGAATCATCTATGTCTTCTACCATAGGACCTAGAATAACTGTAGGCTTTTCATCTTGGAGATTTATGGAGTCTGTGGGAAGGCATGAGGCTTTGGACTGTAGAAGCTCAGAGAAGCGTTTTTTAAATTCTTCATGTTTAATTAGTTCGGTGAGGGGCACAAGGATTCTGATCTTTTGAATTTCATGCTCGAAATTAAAAGAAGATGTAAGCTTTGGAATTTCCCTTATTTCAGGAACATGATTATGGACAGTGGGAGAGAGGGGTTGAGCCTTCTTACCTATGTGACTGTCTGCTACTTCTTTAGCAGGTTTCTCTGTTCTAGTGGACTGCTCAGGAATATCAGGTGTTGTTGTCTTTTTGTCGGACCTCAGGTTATACCTGCCTCGGCCGCCGCTAGCCTTGTCCCCCTTGCTTAATTCATTTAGCTGACTATCCATGAGAGACTCCTCGTAAGCTGCTTGAGTAAGATGAGGAAAAGGAGGAGTGTCTTCTAAGCAGTGGATTTCAGGATCAAGCCCATATGTTTCCCCTTCTTCATCTTCGGCCACAAAATTGTTCTGTAAGGGGGCCTGAATTCTTTGGTCTTCTCTGTCTCTTCCCCTTTCTCTGTGCATAGTCGGGGGAACGATATTGTTTGGCCTTCTAAAGCCTCCTTTGTTTTCGATGCTCTGAGGGCCCTTGTACACTTGCCTCCTTTCCACCTTCAGTCTCTCCATCTCCTCAGACAGAAACTTCATCATCTTGGTCAGTTCATCCACTTGAGGGTGAGGCAACGATGGGCCAGAAATTGAGGCTTCGGACTTTCCCTTTCTTCTGTCTGAGTCGGCCTTTCCCCTCAGTCTGTCAGTTGCTAATATGTTGGATTCCACTTCTACAGCTGCATATTTCATTTGGGATAAGGAGGTGGCTCTTCTTTCTCTAAATAAAAGGCAGAAATCCAGGTCGAATGCACCAGCATAGGAAATTTGGGCGGAGGCTTCTGAAGACTTTATCTTTGCAGGAATCTTATTATACATTTTATTGAATCTTTTGGAGAAGTCAGAGACAGAATCTCCTTCCATTTTCTTCAGAGACCCAAACTCTGTCATGTAATACATGAAATCCTTCCTATCTCCCCACTGCCTCAGGAAAACACTATCCAGGGATTCAATTCCAGCAATAGATCCGGGGGCCAATCCTCTAAACCATTTCCTCACCTCGCCATCTAGGCTCTGGATGAAGACCCTCATCCAGACATCTTCATTTTCAATGTTTAGGTTGTCTGCATAACTGTAGAAAGAAGCCAAGTGCTCCTCTGCGGTTATGTCCCCTTCCCCGGTGAACTTGGGCATGTATTTCAAGTAATCTCCGGCAGGGAGAGGATTCATAGGATGGGGTAGGATTAAGGGAGTGTATCTAGCAGCGACTATGGCGTCCATTCTATTCAGAGGGGGATTATCACCAGCCATAGGAATATTAGGTGGAGGAGAACTTGGAGGAGAAGGAGTTCGCGAAGGGGCTACTGGGAATGAATCTCGAAGTGGAGTGGGAAACAAGAGAGGGTTCAAGGAGAAGGCTAACGAACTCAAGTCAGCAGGTGCTCCTCTTTGTGCAGGAGTGGGGAAATCTTCTGTAGTCCCGGGTCTACGCCAAGGAACAGCTTCAGAGGAGAGGGGAGTGACAAGAATTTCTCCCTCCAATCCCAGACCAGGAGGGGAAAACTTAGCAGGAACACTCCCAAAATTCAAGAAACGAGAAACCTCTGAAGGAGGTCTATTAAGAAACTGAGGAGGAGAGAAAGGGGTTCTCACAGAAGGAGATGGCGGATTTCTTGTTTCGGCGATGGAAACTTCTTCTGCAGAGTTCTTTCCTCTTATGAGAACCACCTCTGGGTCAGCTTCAGGTGTAGCTAGAGGCAGCTGTGGATGAGACCGCGTGTGTCTTCCTATGAAAGCCACAATTAACAGAGCAGGTTCTCCCCAGCAGAGTCGTCACAATGGAGTCGCCAGGTGCACAATAGCAATCTTGATAATTTTGATATGTGATGCACCTTCAGAATTAGCTAATCATTGTCGTTCAATCCCGGGGAAAATATTCAACTTCGTCCCAGCAACGGCGCCAGAAATGTTAGCGTCGGAAGTCACTCTTGGATTGCTTGCAGGAGCAGAGCCCAACACCCATCAGTTTAATGTCACGATTTATTTGTAAAGGGGTGATCAAATGGAGATAAAGACTCGAGGAGATATTACTCTAACTCAGGGACTAGGTCTGGTGCGTAAGTAACAAAGGAGGTCTCAACCTAACTTCAGCCAGTGGGTTGATTAAAATATGAACAGGTGGAAGACTTATTAAGAACGGTGAACAAACAACTTTGGGCAACAGGATTTGGGTAGTTTGTAGGAGAAAGACTCTGAATGCAAGATCTGCTTGGTTCAGGGTTTCAAGAAACTGAAAGGGGACTTGACTGGATCTTCCAATTCCAAGTCACTCAGCGCTGGGAAAATCACAAGAACTGATTAGAGACAGTGCAACTATTATAGTGATCCATTACAACATCATCCTATAATAGCTACAGCTCGACTGGATCCTCCAATTCCGAGTTGCTCTAACATAGTGTAAACAAAGACATGAAAGAAAATGGCATTCATAAGGAAAGAAGTCTCAAAAGTCCATACATAACCAAGCTATCAGTGCTTCGTTAAAACTTTACAACCGAGAGCTCTGCATCATCCATCGATACCTTACAAATTACAAAGATTGAGTTTATATACTCAGAGAAAATTGCCTCACAAAGGCGCGTGCGATCATCTAAAGCTTGGTGTCCCTTCAGCCAAAATCGGACGGGATTTCTCTGTCAGACGCCTCCTTAACTGCGCATGGCCCCTGCAAGGGGAGTAGATGAGCCAGTAAATGTTGATTTAGCATGTGCAGACCTCCTCTGGCTAGTTGAGGACTCGGCATGGCTTTTTTGAAGAACTGGGTACACAGGACCCTCTCGAGCAGACCGCTTGTCAGACCTTCCATACCTTACACTTAATGTATGAGGAGAGGTTTCACCTACCCCTTCTCACCTTTATTTACTCCAAGCCAAGGCCGGGAGCGGGATCATATCGGATGGTACCTGGAGATCGAGATGATCCTTTCGGCGACTGGACTCGGCGCCTCTAGACCATTTTAGCATAGCTCCTTTCTTTCCCAAGTGACTATGGGTTGTGACCCCGTGCTTATTCCCAAAGTGCTTTCGGCGTTCGCGAATGGAAAGAGTTAATCCTTGCTTCTTGTAATCGCGATGAGAGAAACGTCGAGAAGGCTTAATCTAGTGCCACGCGCCCCTCTGGATCCGACGGCTCTGAATTCTCCCAACAATGCTGTGGGCCCCAGGTCCTGGACGCTCTCGTCACTTCGCGCATCGGGGAATGATGGGGTTGTCCCTTGTGTTTCGAAATCGCGATGCGCAAAGGGGCGATAGAACCTAATCACGCATCACGTATCCTTCTTTTGATCGGACGGCCCGAAACCTTCTCGGTGATACCGTGGGCCCATCATTAAAATCTCTTTTTACTTCGCGATTCGTGAGTTTACGGGTCGAAGACCCTTGGCTCCCCAAGATAGCGATACGAACCGGGCGCCTTCCTGGTCAGCGCTCTTCACATGTAACCGTCGACTAGGGCCCAAGTACTAATGCCTCTCGCAACTCGCGGCTTCATGAGTTGGAGTAACGAACTTTGGCATCCTCCCCTCGCAAAGTCCCGAGACGCGATGGTCAGTGCAGGTTGACCCCCTCCGGGCACTTTTCGTAACTCGCAATCTCGCGCAACCAAAAGACATGGTCCGCCCTTCAAACTCATGAACCCCGAGTTCGAAAAACATTGTTGCGCTTATACTGATCATGATTGACCCCCCTTGAAAACATTTTTGCGCTATACTTGGCGCGACTCGGTTAATCTGCGATTTCCCATCAACCGTTGTTATGCTTTGTCACTGGATCCTTTCCGCTGAAGAATGTAATTCCCGCTCGCTTGATTTTAAGTCCGAAAAGGATTTCTTCTGTGTGTTGCGTTCGAGTGTTTTTCGTGCCACTTGTAGATCTGAACACTCTTAGGCCCGAGGCAAGAAATGTCGCGAACACCTGCATATCAAAACTGTGTTGAAGAGAGGGGTCGACCTTTGCTTATATAGGTTGAAGAGGAGAAGAGGAGAGGTTCGAAATAGTAACTTGTTTGCATGCTTTAATCATAACTCAGCTTCATACTTTAGTTCGAACTAGACTTGAGACTTCAGTTACAACTTGACTCTTTACAAGGCAAATCGAAATTCTCTTCATGGTGGATAATGTTACCCATGCCAACACACTAGATCAATACATTTATATCATTTGCAATATTAGGAATATTATTTGTTTCTAGCTCATAAGAATTTTATATTCAACCTAACTTTTTCTAGATGCCTTAACTTTTTCTCATGGCTCACAAGGCTTGACTAGGCTCACAGAGGTTGTATGTTCCCCTGAATTTTGCACTAGTCTGTCTATGCTCACAGAGGTTGTACATTCCCCCTGACTTTTTCACTAGACTGTCTATGCTCACAGAGGTCGTACATTCCCCCTGAATTTTTCATTAGACTCACATAGAATCTCGTTCGTCCTAACTTTTGGTTTGACTCACAGAGGTTTTACATTCCCCCTGGCTTTTGTCAATACCTCACAAGACTGGTTGATTCTCTAAATATCCCTGGCTAGCCTCAGGGTGGCCCATATGGCCTCTCATTGGAGAATGATTGTTGATGCTTCCAAATTTAACACTCCCTCTCAGCGAGGTAGTCATTCTTAGCCACACCAAGCTTGCCTCTCAAATGCACAAATTGTCTCAAAATCAGAGACTTGGTCAGGATATCAGCTACCTGCTCGCTCGTGGCTATGTACTGTAAATTTACAGTTTTTCTTTGGACCAAGTCTCGGATGTAGTGTTACCTCATGTCAATATGTTTTGACCTGTCATGAAATATCGGGTTCTCTGTCAATTTTATGCAACTTTGATTATCACAATGAACCACCGTCGTCTCGAGCTTGTCACCAAACAACCCATAAATCAATTTTCTGAGCCATACTTCTTCCTTGCTAGCATCACTTGTTGCAATGTACTTAGCCTCTTTTGTACTCTGTGTAATGGATCACTACTTTCAGCTTGACTAAGAGATCATAGTGGATCCTAAACTGAAGCAGTATCCGGAAATACTCTTATGATCCACTGGGTTTCCTGCCCAGTGAGCATCTGCATACCCATGAAGAAATAAACCACCACTGGATGTATATCTCAGGTCCTAAGTAATGGTCCCTCTGAGATATCTCAAGATGAGCTTTGATGCCACCCATTGTCTTTGTCTCGGTTTAGTCATGAACAGACTCATTGCAATCACTGCATAGCATATATATGGCCTAGTGTGGATCATGTACATCAATGATCCAATCAGCTGCCTATACATGGTGGGATCCACCAAATCTGAACCTATATCAGAATCATGTAGCTTCATCAAGTTGGTAATCATCAGAGTAGACATGTATTTGCAATCCATCATACCAAACCTCTTTAGTACATCCACTGTGTATTTTCCTTATGCTAGAAATATCTCGCCTTGTCTTTGCCATACTTCCAATCCTAGGAAGTAATGCATCAAGCCTAAGTCTTTCATGTCGAATTTTGAGGTTATCTATGTTAATATTATGGTAGCTTCGGGAGGTATGAACCTCTATTGTGACCTATGATGAGACTAGAATCCTCCAGAAGGAAGCAAAGAATTAAAGGAAACCCTAGACAAGTTGTCGGCTGAACAAATATATTTAAATTGAATTTATTGATGCCTAGAAGGAGAAGTCGGCCCCAGTTAGACTGGCCAGTCCACTATAAATACAGGATGCCAGTTTCATTATTTCATATCTCAGCAGTTGCAGTGAGTGCTAAGTCTACGCAAGCATTTGCAAGCATCAGCAGTTTGGTGCGCAAGTTTCTTGGAGAGCTGAGAAAGTGGTGCACCAGCTTCTAGGTGGGATCATCTATTTAGTTTAGTTTCTATTTTCTTGCTTGGTGCATTTATCCTCTCTTGGTTATTGATTGCTACCAGGATTCTCTTCTCAGTCAAGGTCAAGGTGCTCGGAGGGTGGCTTCGGCCTATGGTTGGGTGATGAGGGTATTGTCAATGGTTAAATGAGCACAATCATCTATATTCTAACAGGTTATGGGCCCACACCCCCTTCAGTCAGCCTAAAACACTGGAAGGAAACATAACCGCTAGGTATTGAGCTCATTGAGGAACTGTCGCTATATTTACTAGCAGGAGCAGCCTCCAAAGAACTACAATTAGGGTTACTAGCAGTAGCAGTTGCAGAAACCCTAATTTTCAGGTCCGACACCTTGGGATGGAGCATCTTGCTCAACGAGAAGATATTCAGATGCACCCTAACTTAGCGCACCTATTGACTCTCTCAGAAGAAATAAATGACGAAGTTGAAGTTTTGGATCAAGGCATGACCAGTTATCAGTCAACCGAAGACATGTGCGAAACAATCAGTCTCTTACATTACTCAGCACTTATCGGGACAATTGAAGACGATATGTGGATAATCGACAGTGGAGCTTCCAGGCACATGACGGGAGATCAATCTAGACTCTCAGATCTAAATGAGAGAAAGACATCATACAAAGTGGATCTTGGAGACAAAATCACCTACCCCGTTGAAGGATTCGGACAAGCCTCCATCAAATTGGAATCAAGTAATCATGTTCACTTAAGCAATGTTCTATATGTACCTGGTTTAGAAAATAATATTGTATCAATATCATGTTTAGAATACAAAGGAAATAGAATAGCCTTCATAGATGAAAAAGTGTTATCATGGCATAAGGATTCCAGCATAGAAGATGCTAGGGTTATTGGAAGACGTGAAGGAAATCCATATAGACTACTAGAACGAAATGAAGAAGCCCTCGTACATGACGAATCAACTCTAATGAGCTTTGGCATAGAAGGTATGATCATATCAATTATCAAGAACTACCTTTCCTTAGAAATATGGTTGAAGGGATACCGGAATTGAAGTCTACACACGAAGGAATTTGCAAAGGATGTGCCCTTGGGAAGAACATCAAGAAACCATTCCCAAGCAGCAACAACAGATCTAAGGAAACCCTAGATCTAATACACTCAGATGTTTGCGGTCCAATGCCAGTC
>WSFP011200994.1:0-68383 GCA_009831015.1 Picea engelmannii
TCCATAATGTGTCTATCATATGGAAGGATATTGTTTTAACCTTCCCCTTGACAAGAAATTGGCTAGTGTGGAAGGTTGTAATGGGAAAACAATATACATAGGTTCTTACCCTTGGGTGGGAACTAGGAAAGGGTACAAATTACCTAAGATTAGTTATAGGCTAGGCTACCTCACCAAAGCTAATCACAATACAACATTAAGAATGGAAGCAAGCTACTATTTTTTATATTAATGGTAAGGAAGGTGAACTTAGGGAAGCATATATTGCCAACCTAAAATGCATTCATGTGAGAATCAATGATTCTAATGACAAGTTGGCATGGTCTAAAAATATTTCCCCGGGAATCTATACACCTAAAGTAGGATACAATAATTTGTGTGAGAATGAAGGGGAAGATGAAGTGCAACAGTGGTGGAAGCCACTTTGGAAAAGTAGATCTCCTCTAAAATATAAAATTTTCATGTGGCTGGCGATTAGGAATAAATCCCTCGCATGTGAAGTTATGTAGAGGAGAAATGTGCAAGATACAATCAAGTGTCCATGATTTGAATTGGATCTGACAAGAATAATTGGCTATCAACACATGCTCTAGGATGATCATCACATGCAATGTTAAGGCTACGGATGATGAAGTATATCAACTTGTTGGCGTGAAGGGCCCATAATAATTTATTTACTATCCATTTTTCAAATTTACTTGACATTATATGAAATATGATACATGTGGGGAAAAGGAAATGACTTATCATAGACCAAAGGTCATGACTTATGAGACTTATCATTTACATTATAATGGCTATTTACATAATAACAAACCTATAACATATTATTACATCACAAGTAATGTAATATACATGTAGGTATGTTACAAGTTTTCTTCCCTTAAAAATGCTTTGTCCTCAAAGCATAGGGAATGAGAACTCTTCTGATAGAATGACATTCTTTTATAACCAATATCGATCAGATAAAGTTGAAGACACAAGGTGATACAACAATCGAAGTCTCGAACAATATTAGCGCATCGAAAAAGAATCAATCCATCCAAGGTGGATTTTTTCTAGAACTCTCTGATGATAAGATTATGGATATGTTCTTCTTTGTTGACTTCGGGGCACACACATCTTTGGATGCCTAGGAATTTTATCCTTCTTAATGTCGTTTAGTCTTGTCGTGATTTACTTGAGTCATTAAGATGATATCTGAATTTTTTGTATTTATTGGTGCGATAACATCCTTCAACCAACCTATGACTTTATTGGTGGTGATCAACGGTATGTCAACTTCAACTAAATTTGTGGATGTTGATTTACCATATAATTGTTTGTTGAGATCGACTTTTGGAAACACTTCTATCGATATTACTTCATTGTTAAGAACATTAGGTTTTTCCATGTCGATCAAATCGATGCTAGTGCCTTTATCCATGGTTTGGATTTCTTGTTGTGCCTTCCTCTTATTCTTCAATTTCTTCATATATATAAGCAGACTTTTATTATGATTTCTCAAATGAGAAATTTCTTCATCTTTGGACAATAGTTCTTTATCGATATTTTCAGACTCTTTTTTATGAGTGTTTTTTATATTACTAATCTGTTGTTGTGATTCTTTAATTTGTTGTTGAAATTTATGAATTTATGTATCTTGCTTCTCCATTTATGTTCAATTTTGCACAATTTCTTCATCTTTGCTAATAAGAATTTCATTCATTTTTTTTTTTAACTTTTCCATTAATTCTATGTGATTCTATTGTTCGTTTTGATTTGAATTCGATGATAGAGCAAGGTGCTTTGAATTAATGTCTCGAAACATTATTTTATTGGTAAGGTGCTCAAATTCTATGTGCTTTTTATCAACATTCATAGTAAAAGTACCGATAGGTTTCAACCAAGAGTTCCGTAGGACTACATTAACTTCTTTGGTTTGTAACACAAAAAATCCCATTTTGGGGAGTACTCATCGATGTTTAATTCTAAATTATTAATCTCATCATCATACTCTTGTGTAAGAGCCCTTTTAATATCAATATAGTTCCAACGACTAGCGAGGTCAATGGTAATGCTTACGGTCTCATTTTGGATCCTCCCTAACATACATATAATAATATTGATTGATTCCAAAACATACCCATAAGTGAATTGAACCTTATTTTCCATTTCACTCCTTATGAAATACTTATATTGATACTTTAATATAAAGTAATTAAGATTATTGAAGTGTATTTTACTTTTATATTAATACTTTAATATAAAGCAATTAAATATTATTTCCCAATTTTCAAATTACACCATATGAAATATTTATCCTTCTATTTGACTTGCTAATAAGAATAGCAATATAAAAAACTACATGCCAATGATTTACCAAAACCACGAGTCAAGGCAATACCATGGGCCAATGGTTTTCCAAAACCATAGGCATGTAAACTACCAACGATAAAATCAAAATTTTACCCTTCCTTCCTTTTTTTTTACTTCACTTCTTTTCCTTATAGTATTTTCCCAATACCATGGGCAATTACCATGGGTTCTTTTGAAAGCACGCTTTGTTATAATTTTTTTTTATTTTTTTTCCCTCTCCCTTATTTTTTCTTTATTAAGAGAAAGTAATGGGCCACTAGTGTGGAGATTATTTGAAGATTTTATTTCTTTTCTTTTCTTTTCTCTCTCTCTTTTTTGTCATGCCACACCAAAATCCACTTGATTACAGATCAAGGAAAATGTAGATTTTAACCTTGTACTATATTTACCGCAAACAAATTTTCAGTAAAAGAACAAAAAAGATACAATGACAAATACACACATTACATAGAGATTTTTCCCTTGGAAACCCAAATTGGAAAAACCAACATATTCTATATTCATTCACAGTGATACATTGTTTACAATACAATATACATATAGGAGCCAACGACATCCAAAACCCTAACCCAATGACTTGGATTAGTCAACAACCCTAATTCGTTAACCGTAAATAGAAAACCATCGACAAAAACCATGTGCTGAAAAACTGCTCAACAATGGACACCAAAATTGAGGCGACACACAAAATGAAGCAAAAATGTGACACATTTCCCGAGGCAAAAAAAAATCTCAGGGGCATTGCCCCCAAACCCCTGCAACCCCCGAAAGGGGGGGGGCTAGTGGTTCGCCGTCAAACCTCCCTGCGCACCCGGTGCAACGTAGTAGACACTAGAGCTAATCGTGCAAAGAATATAACACATACCCAACAGAAAACAATCGAAAAGTTGACCACGAGCGAGCCGAAAGACCGCTCTGATACCAAATGAAGTGGATCCTTGTAATATACCTAAAGTATATTACATTTCTCATCATGTAATAATATGTTATAGGTTTGTTATTATGTAAATATGTAGTATAATGTAAATGATAAGTCATGATCTTTGCAAAGAACATGACTTATCATTCCCTACGTGTATTTATATACATGCATTGTATCTCATATGATGTCAAGTAAATATGAAAAATGGATAGTAAATAATTTATATTTATTATGGATATATGGAATTATGTTATGTATTCATGATGTTCCCATGAAGTGGACCACCAAATCCACTTCATTTGGTATAAGAACGATTTTCCCGCTGACCCTTGGTCAACTTTTTGATTTTTCAGTTGCTTCTCTGATATGTGATCAGGTGGATTTTACCGTGGCATAAAAAAAGAGAAAAAAAAAGGGAAAAAGAAAATAAAGAAAAAAATAAGGGAAAAGAAAAAAAAAAAGTAAAGAAAAAAGAGTAGAGTGTGGTTTCAAAAAACCCATGGCAATTGCTCATGGTATTCGGAAAATATTTTTAGGAAAAGAAGTAAAAAAGTAAAAGTAAAAAAAAAGAAAAAGAAAGGAAGGGTAAAATTTTGATTTTACTGTTGGTGGTTTACAAGCCCGTGGTTTTGGTAAACCATTGGTCCATGGTATTGCCTTGGCCTGTGGTTTTGGTAAACCATCTCCCGTGGTTTTTTTATATTCCTATTCTTATTAGGGATTGATATAGAAGGAGAAATATTTCATAAGGAGTATTTTGAAAACTGGGAAATAATCTTTAATTACTTTATATTAAAATAAAAGTAAAATACACTTCAATAATATTAATTACTTTGTATTAAAGTATTAATATAGGTATTTCATAAGGAGTGAAATGGAAAATAAGGTTCAATTCACTTCTAGATATGTTTTGGAACCAATTGATGTTGTTATATGTATGTTAGAGAGGATCCAAAATGAGATCGTAAGCATTGTCATTGACCTTGCTATTCGTTGGAACTATATTGATATTAAATTGGCAAATAAATTACAACTTGCGAAAGAAGAAGTTAAAAGAGCTCTTACACAAGAGTATGGTGATGAGATCAATAATTTAGAAGTAAACACCGATGAGTACTCCCAAAAAATGCAGTTTTTGTGTTAAAACCAAGGAAGTTGATGTAGTCCTAGGGACTCTTGGTTGAAATCTATTGGTACTTTTACCATGAATGTTGATAAAAAGTACATAGAATTCGAGCACCTTACCAATAAAATAACGTTGCAAGACATTAATTCAAAGCACCTTGCTCTATCATCGAATTCGGATCAGAATGAACAACAAAATCACAAAAAATTAATGGAAAAGTTAAAAAAAAATGAATGAAATTCTTATTAGCAAAGATGAAGAAATTGTGCAAAATCGAACAGAATTGGAGAAACAAGATACATAAATTTATAACTTTCAACAATAAATTAAAGAGTCGCAACAACAAATTAGTAATATAAAAAGCACTCATAAAAAAGAGTATGAAAATATAAATAAAGAACTATTGTCCAAAGATGAAGAAATTTCTCATTTGAGAAATCATAATAAAAGTCTACTTGTAGAAATGAAGAAATTGAAGAATAAGAGGAAGACACAGAAAGAAACCCAAACCATGGAAAAGGGTACTGGTATTTACTTGATCGACATGAAAAAACCTAATGTTCTTAACAATGAAGTTGTATAAGTGGAAGTGTTTCTAGAAGTCAATCTCAACAAACAATTTTATGGTCAAGCAACATCCACAAATTTAGTTGAAGTTGACATATCGTTGATCACCACTAATAAAGTCTTAGGTCAGTCGAAGGATGTTGGCGCACCAATAAATACAAAAAAATCAGATATCATCATGATGACTCAAGTAAACCATGACAAGACTAAACCAGACATTAAGAAGGATAAAATTCCTTGGCATCCAAAGATATATGTGCCCCGAAGTCAACAGAGGAGAATGTATCCATAATGATATCATCGGAGAGTTCCAGAAAAAATCCACCTTGGATGGATTGATTCTTTTTTGATGCGCCAATATTGCTCGAGACTTCGATTGTCATATCACCTTATGTCTTGAAATTTATCTAATCGATATCATTTATATAAGAATGTCATTCTATCAAAAGAGTTTCTCATCCCCTATGCTTTGAGGACTAAGCATTTTTAAGGGGGGAAGACTTGTAATATACCTAAAGTATATTACATTTATTATCATGTAATAATATGTTATAGGCTTGTTATTATGTAAATAGGCATTATAATGTAAATGATAAGTCATGAGCTTTGCCAAGGACATCACTCATCATTCCCTGCGTGTATTTATATACATGTATTGTATCTCATATGATGTCAAGTAAATATAAAAAAATGGATAGTAAATAAATTATTATTTATTATGGATATATGGAATTATGTTATATATTCATGATGTTCTTATGAAGTGGACCTCCAGATCTAAAAAATAAATAAAAAGAAATTGTATTCTTGGGAGTACTCATCGATATTTAATTCTAAATTATTATTAATTGTGTAAGAGCTCTTTTAACTTCCTCTTCCACGAGTTGTAATTTATTTGCCACTTTAATATCAATATAGTTCCAATGATCAATGGCAATGCTTACAGTCTCATTCTGAATCCTCCCTAACATACATATAACAATATTGATTGGTTCCAAAACATACCCATAAGTGAATTGAACCTTATTTTCCATTTCACTCCTTATGAAATACTTATATTAGTACTTTAATATAAAGTAATTAATATCATTGAAGTGTGTTTTACTTTTATATTAATACTTTAATATAAAGTGATTGAATATTATTTCCCAACTTTCAAAATACTCCTTATGAAATACTTCTCCTTATATATCACTTGCTAATAAGAATAGAAATATAAAAAACCACATGCCAATGGTTTACCAAAACCACAGGCCAAGGCAATACCATGGGCCAATGGTTTACCAAAACCACGGCTCTGTAAACCACCAACAGTAAAATCAAAATTTTACCCTTGTTTTTTTTTAACTTATTTTCCTTGTAGTATTTTCTCAATACCATGGGCAACTGCCATGGTTTTTTTGAAACCACACTTTGCTCTTTTTTCTTTCTTTCTTTATTTTTTCTTTTCCCTTACATTTTCTTTATGAAGAGAAACGAATGGGCCACTAGCATGGAGATTATTTGCAACTTTTTTTTTTCTTTTTTCTTTTTATTTTATGCCACAACAAAATCCACTTGATCACAGGGAAACAACCAAAAAGTTGACCATGAGAGAGCGAAAAGACCACTCTGATACCAAATGAAGTCGATCTGGTGGTCCACTTCATGAGAACATCATTTATACATAACATAATCCCATATATCCATAATAAATCATATTTTATTTATTATCCATTTTACATATTTACTCTACATCATATGAGACACAATACATGTAGGGAATGATAATTAATGTCCTTGGAAAGGGTCATGACTTATCATAGACCAAAGGTCATGACTTATGATAGACTTATCATTTACATTGTAATGCCTACTTACATAATAACAAGCCTATAACATATTATTATATAATAAGAAATGTAATATACTTTTAGGTATATTACACCATGCCATCATGATTGATGTCTACCTTTGTATGTAATGTAATCTTCAGTCAAACCTATGAGATGCAAAGTCATGAAGTATGTTGTTGTACGTAAATAATTAATGCATTAAGAAATGTGAGACTTTCATGATACCTTTTCCACCTAGGGGAAAAGACAAACAAACAAGGAGAAGAAGGAGAAACAAACTCGAGAGAAGTTGAAGCTTTGGGGACACCTAACCTTCCATCTATCCTCCTAGTCGACACACTCTCCTATATCATGTTTTCTGACAATGAGAGAGGGGTTCTTTGGTCATGAATCAAGTAGGAGGTTTCTCGAGAGATGAACCAGAGAGCCTGTAACTTTCCCATTGTTGAATAATAAAGAGCTTGGCTGAAGCCAAAAGAACGTTGGTTTATTGTATTTGGATTTCATTATCTATGAGTGGAAATGGTTGCACTGTAATTTATTGGTAGATGATATGCACCAAAAATTAATGGTTGTTTGTGTATTGTTTTCATAAAGAGAAATCCACGCCAGTCGTGATTCGAATTTGTTCTTCCTTGGATACAATTCCCATGTGCAAGTAAGCAAGTCTAATAACTCTTTAACCACGCTCGTACATCCATTTTGAAGTTTGGAATCAACAACTCTCCTTCTAGAGTTATTGTTATTTGCTTGGGAGTTGCTAATTTGGTTTTAAGAGTTGTTGGGGTAATTTCTCTCACACCCGAAGTCAAATTGTTGTTGGTTGGTGTCTAACTTCGCCCACAGGCCATTCATTACTTTTTTTTATCATTTCTAGGGCATTTTCCTTTTCCCACAGGCCGTACACATACCATACTTCACAATCTAGTGTTGTTTGAGCATTTATTATTTTCCCCATACAATTTTCTCTGTTGTTGGTTACCCAACTCGCCCTCCAGGCATTTTTATTTGTTGTTGAATACCAAACTCACCCTCCATGCATTTTTATTTGCCATTGAATATCAAATTGACCTCTAGATATTTGTTTCCCAATCGTTGGTCGACCCTTTCCGCATGAGTTGTTTACCTCTTCATTTTTTCGATTGATAACATTTACTAGTTGACTAGATCCACCCTCTATTCGACTGGGTTTTCTCTTGATCAAATCGTGGCCCTTGGTTGACCAAAAATTTGGTCGACTTGACTTGTGGATGGTTGACTTACTGGTCGATTGGTTGACTCGACTTCCTTGTAGTCAACTTGCTTGTCATTCAGTTGACTCGACCATCAAAGCATTCGACAAGATAGTGATTGGGCCGACTCGACTTGTGGGTGGTCTAAGGGTCTATTATTGATTGACTCGACTATTTTCTTGGCTAGTCAAGTTTTCGTAAGATTGTAAGAGCTAATATTACAGTGATATTGAAAAGAATTCCATGTTGGTGAAATGGTTAGGTTATAAGCCTTCCGTTTACAGATCATATGGTTTCAGAGCCAAAGTTCAAATGCATTAAGTGAGACCTGTATGGTAAGTACCCACAATGATTACAAAAGAAGTGGAAAATAGTTGTTTCCAGTGCTAGAGTGAAGTAGACCATAGACCACCAAGAATGGCAGGGGAACATTATGGAGAAGATGAGGAAGAAGATGCCAAGGTTAGGTTGGACCCACTTGAGCAAATTTTGGCCACATTGAGATCAATGGTGTCATG
The DNA here is from genome assembly GCA_009831015.1 of Picea engelmannii. Classification (NCBI taxonomy): domain Eukaryota; kingdom Viridiplantae; phylum Streptophyta; class Pinopsida; order Pinales; family Pinaceae; genus Picea; species Picea engelmannii. The sequence continues at coordinate 8,559 of WSFP011200994.1, forward strand.
TCTATTGGAAATGCAGTGTAAAGAAACTCCATCAACAAAGGCTTGTCATGAAGACCCTAAGAGAGAAGAAAATAAGCTAGAGAAAAAACATAAGACTGAGACAGAGATGGGAGAGTGCAACTATAGTAAGTGATCCAAAATGGATCCAAGAAGGCCTAAAAATAAAAGTTCTTAGAATCGGATGAAACTAGTGCCATTGCGTCGAGCTCGTCATGTTGATTCCGACCATATATATTTTTTCTGAAAATGGACACCGTATGCGAAAGTTATCGTGCTCTGATTGATTTCCCAAACATGCAAAAAAAGTCAACAATCAACAGTTAATAGGACGTATTGTTGATGTCAGCATGACGTGGCAGTGACGTCACGATGATGTCAGTAGGGACATGTGGCAGCATGAGGAGGTGACATGCGTCACTCATTTTTGGCATTTTCAGGTGTGATGTGGACCAGTAAATAAGTGACACATGCCAATGTATGTACACGACACGTGGTTGTATAGAATGCTGACGTGGCCCAATGATAGTCAGACACGTGGAAGTACAGATGACAGGTGGCAATACAGATGCTGACGTGGAAATACAGATGTTGATGTGACAGTACAAACGTTGACGTGGAAGTACGGATGCTGACGTGGTAGTACAGAAGTTGACGTGGCAACCGATTATGCATGCTGACTAGGCAGATGACTGTGCATTGACTGGATTGTACGAGCCAATCCAGAGGTGACACATGGCCCAATCACAGGGTGCCACGTGGCACCCCGGATTTAGCCAATGTTGGCTAGGCCAAAAATTTGTTACCTCCGACGGTTTGAACCTTCAACCTATCCTCCAACTAAAGACTTCACAACAAACGGTGGACCGACCAGGCTACCATGGGGCTTGTTTAACCTTACGCTCGAATTTGCATTTAAGTTGATGTGTGGCGGATTTTTGGGGATAAGCCTCAGTCGACAGGGGCTAACGCTTGGCCATATGGTGCGCTCCATATGACTAGGAGCCCGGGTAAAGGGGGCTAGCACGCCCAATATGCTGCAAAAGTGGGTTTTTTTACTATATTGTATGGTTGTTTTTATTATTCAGCCTGATTTTATTGAATTTTGCCCATTTTTGGGGGATCTGGAGCCCGATTTGAGGCCAGATCTTGGGAGGAAGTTGGGATAGGATCCCCAACTCAAGATCTATATAAATTAGAGGTTTTTGACAATCCAAGAAGGTTAAGAAACAATAGAATGCTTAAGATTTTGGGAGCTAAAGCCATTTTTATGTAGGGAAGCCACCGAGGAGGGGAACTTTGGAGGCCAATTCCGGGAGCTACGCTCAGCCTTTTTCGGTGTCGTCAATTGCGTTGGATGCATGAGGTCGAGTAGAACATAGACAGACCAACTTGTAATATTTTTGACACAATTTTGATATAGTTTTTATGCATTGAAGATAATTAAGAAAGCCTTCCCCACTGAGACAAAGGCCTAGAGACGTAGACAAACTTGTGTCGAACTCCGTTATCATGATTGTTGTTATGGTTTTTTGTTCCTCGTGTTTACTTTTTGATCTGCATTCTTTATGATGGATGCAATATTCTTTCATCAAGATCTTATTCTTTCCTTAATTCCTAAGTGGTAATTTAACACATGCTTAAAACTCAACCAAGTCTTTTAAAGATCATTTTCAGATCAAGTGGTATCAGAGCAGGTTAACTGTTGGTTGTTTGAGTTTGCATGATTACTAGGGAAAAGTTAAGTTGTGGTGAAGGTGAGCTTGTAGAAGGAGATCCAAAGATTGGATCAAGAAAGAGGACTTCTCAAAGTGCGAAGATGGCATCTGAAGAAGGAATGTCTCAGAACGAGATAGAGTTTCAAAGGACATTTTTCACCATGTTTGAGATGGTAAAGGTCTTATATGATGATTATTTGGAACAAAAGAGGCCTTTTCAAGGGGAATCGTCAAAACAAGACAAAAGTGAAGAAGGAGAGGATCCTCCTAAACCTCCTTCATCTCCATCATCTTCTTCTTCTTCAAGTACAAGTGCAACTTCTACTGCAAGAAAACATTCCCATAAACATAAGCATGATATGCCATTACTTAAGCTTGATGTGGAATTCGAATTGCCCATGTATGATGGTGAAGTCAATGCCGAGAGGCTTGATAACTGGGTTAGACATATGGAAGTTTATTGCAGTGTGCAACAAATCAAAGATGAGGCAACCCAAATCAAATTGGCATCTCTTCGTCTTGCAGGCACAACACTCATATGGTGGCAAAGTAAGTTGCAACATGGTACTCAACAAGTTGGTAATGTATTTACATCATGGCAAGATTTTGTTTTTGCACTTAGAAAGCAGTTTTATCCATTGGGTTATGAGGAAAAGGATTTAATTGAATGGAAAAGTTTTAAACTAAGAAAAGGACAAACGGTGCAAGAATATACAGATGAATTTTGTAAGATGGCATTAATGTTAAATATTCCATTACATACACAAGAAACTCTTATGAAGTATATAGGAGGTTTACCTGCACATCTTCGTAACACTGTATTGATGTTTGGAGCTACTAATATTGATGAGGTTTCTATTCAAGCAACGCATATTGAAGCAGGTAAAATAGGAGTTGGTGTATCAGGGGAATCGTCTTCAAGAAAAGAAGACAAATGAAAGGGGAATGTCAAGAAAGCTAGTTCAACGACCGTGAAGGAAGAGAAGCTCTCTTGCAAGCATTGCAAGAAACAAAGGCACAATGATGAGAATTGCTAGAAATTGTACCCAGAGAAGAGACCAAAGTGGTTCAAAGAGAGGAAAGGGGGCAAATAGTTGCAACAACAACACGACCAACAAACTTGAGACTAAAATCACAGCAATTGGTTTGACAGGTAAAATTGGTGATGGTTCTGATTCAAGAAGTAAGTTGTTTCATCTAAGGGTCATAATGAAACATACTAAGATCGATACATTGATAGATAGTGGATCTCAATATAACTTAATTTCAAAGGAAGTGGTTAAGAAATTGGGATTGATAACTAATTTACATCATAAACCTTACTCACTTAAATGGATAAACAACAATCATAAATTGCACATAGTAAAGCAATGCACTTTAAAGTTTTCAATTTCATCAAAGTTTGTGGATGAGGTAATGTGTGATGTGGTGCCACTAAATGAATGTGGAATGGTCTTAGGCAACCCTTATTTATAGATCACAAAGCAATCTTCTACAGGGAACAAAATCAATATCACTTAACTAAAGAAGGCAATGAATATGTTGTACATGCTCGTCACTTAAAAGCAAATCAATCTCTTGTCACAATGGAACAATTAAGAAAGACAACTTATGCAAGCAACACACCTATAATTGTGCCAAGTAAAGCAGTTGATCTTAAGCACAAACATGAGATGGTTGTAGAATGGAAGTTCAATCATACTTTGCTTCAATATAAGCTAATGTTGTGTAAGCACATCAAACATATTAGTTCATTTGCAGTCATATTTATGATGTTATCGTTGCTAATGTTTTCAACATGGATGGTAGTGGCTTCAGTAAGATGTGAACGAGTTCAAGTGGCTAACAATATGCTTTAAGTTGTCATGGTTATTATGCAATTGATTATGATGCGATAGGTTCACAGGGCATAGTTTAAAGAAAAAGGACAAGTGGGGTGGCCTATCCCTCACTTGATGACTGGTTAATACCCTTTTGGAGGACCAAAAGGTCTTAGTGGGGAGGAATGATCCAAAATGGATCTAGGAAGGCATAAAAATCAAATTTCTCAGAATCAGACGAAACTAGCGCCATTGTGTCAGCCTCATCGCGTCGATTCCATCCATATATATTTTTTTCGAAAATGGACACCGTATGCGAAAGTTATCACGTTCTGATCGATTTCCCAAACATGCAAAAAAATTCAAAGTCAACAGTCAACATGTCGTACTGCTGACGTTAGCATGACGACAATAACATGGACATGTGGCAGCACAAGGAGGTGACATGTGTCACTCATTTTTGGCATTTTCAGACATGATGTGAACCAGTAAAAAAGTGACATGTGGCACAGTACGGAGGTGACACGTGGAACTGTACGGATGCGACACGTGGCTATACAAAATGTTGATGTGGCCCAATGATAGTCCGACACATGGTAGTATGGATGAAAGGTGGCAGTACAGATGCTGACATGGCAAGGTGACGCGGAAATATGAATGTTGATGTGGTAGGGTGATGTGGTAGTACATATCTTGATGTGGTAGGGTGACGTGGCAGTATGGATGCTGACATGGCAGTATGGATGCTGACGTGGTAGTATAGATGCTGACATGGGAGGGTGACATGACAGTTGACTAGGCAGATGACTATGCGCTGACTGGATTGTATGGGCCAATCTGAAGGTGACACATGGTCCAATCACAGGGCACCATGTGGCACCCCATATTTAGCCAATGTTGGCTAGGCCAAAATTTTGTTACCTCTGGTAGTTTGAAACTTTGAGCTATCCTCCAACCAAATTCTTTGCAACAAATGGCGGACCGACCTGTCTACCATGGGCCTTGTTTAACCTTACGCCCGAATTTACATTTAAGTTGATGTGTGGCAGATTTTTAGGGATAAGCCCCAATCGGTGGGGGCCAACGCTTGGCCATATGGTGCACTCCATATGAACAAGAGCCCAGGTAAAGGGGGCTGGCACGCCCAATATGCTGCAAAAGTGGGTTTTTTTACTATATTGTATGTTTTTTATTTATTATTCAACATGATTTTATTGGATTTTGCCCATTTTGGGGGGATCTGGAGCTTGATTTGAAGCCAGATCTTGCGAGGAAGTTGGGATAAGATCCCCAACTCAAGATATATATAAATAAGAGGTTTTTGATAGTCCAAGAAGGTCAATAAATAGCAGAATGCTTAAGAGTTTTGGAGCTAAAGCCATTTTTATGCAGGGAAGCCACTGAGGAGGGGAAATTTGGAGGCCAATTACGAGAGCTACACTCAGCCTTTTTCAGTGTCGTCAGTTGCATTGGATGCATGAGGTTGATTAGAACACAACCATACCAACTTGTAATATTTTTGACACAATTTTGATGCATTAAAGAGAAATAAGAAAGCCTTCCTCACTGAGACAAAGGCTCAAAGACGTAGGCAAACTTGTGCTGAACTCTGCTATCAAGCTTGATGTTATGGTTTGTTGTTCCTTATGTTTACTTTCTGATTTGCATTCTTTATGATGGCTGCAACATTCTTTCATTAAGATCTTCTTCTTTCCTTAATTCCTAAGTAGTAATTTAACACATTCTTAAAACTCAACCAAGTCTTTTAAAGATCATTTTCGGATCAATAAGACATAGGTACCTTTCCATGTGGAGGCGAAGGTGGAAATCAATCCATATGTCAGGGAAGTAGATGCTATTTGGTTGTACCAATGGCTACAATATATGGAAGTATACTTTAACGTGCATGGGATAACTAGAAAACAAAATTTTGCTTTTGCTCAATTAAAGCTTGAAGGCCATGCTTTGGCATGGTAAGAGAGCGATGCAGTAGGTAGAGCACTAGGAAATGAGTCACCAATGATTGACTGGGAGGTGTTCAAGGAAATTATCAAATCTTAGTTTTACCTAATAGGATATGAGGAACACCAACAAATAGTATGACATTACTTCAGGTAGAGACAAGGACAATTAGTGCAAGAGTTCACCATAGAATTCAAGAAGAGAGAAATTCAGATGGGAGTCTCTCTCAAAAGTCCAGACATGTTAACCGAATTTTTTGGGGCATTGTTTCTTCATATTCATAGACAAATGATACTATTTATACCAAAGACGATTGATGAGGCCAATATTCAAGCAATATCTTAAAGGAGACAAGTGGAAGCATCAAGCAAGTACACACAAGCAAGTAGAAACACGAGAGAAACAAAGAAATAAGAAGTGGAATGAGAAGATGACTGTGGCAACAAAACAAGAAGAAACACCTTCTGCCCAACAATGTAAAGGATGTGATCAAAAGGGACACACTAAGGAGAACTATTGGAATTTACACTCTGAGAAGCGCCCCAAATATTTACAGAAAAAAGAAAAAGAAAACATTGATATTAGTGGATGCAGAAGAACGTGTGGACAACACCTCAAACATGAAAGGGAACATTAATTACATCGATATTCAGAAATAGGTGGCATTAGTTGGTTGCAATTGCAAGGAGGAGAAGGATATGACCTAACTTTTATGTATTAAAATCCACATGAAGAAGAGCAACGTGGATTGCTTATTTTATCCAAGTTCACAATCTAACTTGATCTCCACACAACTAGTTGAGAGGATTGGGTTGTAGACACATGAGCATCCACATCCATACCTCTTGGGCTAGGTAAGGCAAGAAGTGGAATTGAAAGTGAGAAAGCAATGCAAATTTAAGTTTGTCATCAATCAAATATTCATTGTTGAATTAGTTGCAAATGTGGTCCCTTTGGACATATGTGGAGTGATCTTAGGAAGTCCATATTTGTACATGGGGGATGTCATTTTACGAAGGAGAGATAACCAATATAGGCTAGTCAAGGATGGAAAAGTGTATGTCATGAATGAACACAAGGATAGAACTAAGGTCTCTTTGATTAGTGATCATCATGCCAGAAGAATCATGGGCAATATAAAGAAGGTTGTCTCATTGTTCTTGAGAGAAGGAAATCAATAAGGAGGAGGCAACGAGTTGGAGAGGAAGGCTTCTTTTGATCACATCCTCATATATTTTGATACCTCTTGATTTATAATCAATTGAGGTAGTCAAAGAAATTGGAAATAACTTGGGTTCATACATTGAAGCAGACATGGGATTCTTAGCCTCAAATGCCTTTTCAATTGCTTGAATTTTTGTTTTAATTGACCTTCAAGGGGGTCGAATGAGGAGATTACTTTATGGAAGAGAAACATGACCAACTTGTATGTCCTTTATTATGTGGGTGTGCCCTTATGGTGATCCAAATTCCACAAGTATGGACACCTAGCAGTGGTGTGTGAGCTTAATATTTTTTTTAAGTAAAAAAAATAGCGAGGGATGCTCAAAAGAAGGGAGGACTCGGGGAGCCCTAAGGAGGCAAAGGGAAATTTGGTGGTGAGAGAAAGGAAGTGGAGTTCGAGGACTATAAGGGTACAATGGAGAAAGATAAATCTAAAAAATAACAATATAAGGACAATGAGTGCAAGAGTTCACCATAGAGTTCAAGAAGAAAGAAATTCAAATGGGAGTCTCTCTCAAAAGTCCAAACATGTTAACCGAATTTTTGGGTGCATTGTTTCTTCATATTCATAAACAAAAGATACTATTTAGACCAATGACGATTGATGAGGCCAATATTCAAGCAATATCTCAAGGGAGACAAGTGGAAGCATCAAGCAAGTACACACAAGCAAGTAGAAACACGAGAGAAACAAAGAAAGAAGAAAAGTAAGAAGAAGTGGAATGAGAATATGATTGTGGAAACAACACAAGAAGAAACACCTTCCTCCCAACATTGTAAAGGATGTGATCAAAAGGGACACACTGAGGAGAACTGTTGGAAATTACACTCTGAGAAGCGCCACAAATATTTCCAGAAAAAAGAAAAAGAAAACATTGATATTAGTGGATGTAGAGGAACGTGTGGACAACACCTCAAACATGAAAGAGAAGATTAATTGCACCGATATTCCAAAATAGGTGGCATTAGTTGGTTGTAGTTGCAAGGAGGAGAAGGACATGACCGAACTTTTATGTATTAAAATCCACATGAAGAAGAGTAGGGTGGATTGCTTATTTTATCCAAGTTCACAATCTAACTTGGTCTTCGCACCACTAGTTGAGAGGATTGGGTTGTAGACACATGAGAATCCACATCCATACCCCTTGGGCTGGGTAAGGCAAGATGTGGAATTGAAAGTGAGCAAGCAATGCAAATTTAAGTTTGTCATCAATCAAATATTTATTGTTGAATTAGTTGCAGATGTGGTCCCTCTGGACATATGTGGAGTAATATTAGGAAGTCCATATTTGTACATGGGTGATGTCTTTTTACGAAGGAGAGATAACCAATATAGGCTAGTCAAGGATGGAAAAGTGTATGTCATAAATGCACAAAAGGAGAAAGCTAAGGTCTCTTTGATTAGTGCTCATCAGGACAAAAGAATCATGGGCAGTATAAAGAAGTTTGTCTCATTGTTCTTGAGAGAAGTATATCAACAGGAGGAGGCAACGAGTTGGAGATGAAGGCATCCATGGAAGGATGTAGTGACAAGAAACACCAACAACTACAACAACCGATTGAATCCTACAGGTAAGTGTTTCAAGAGCCTCGGGGACTGCCACCCAAGAGAGAGGTTGAACACGAGATTATGTTGTTTCTGAAGTCACCATTACCTAACATTGGACTGTATAGGCATTCCATCATTGAAACATATGAAGTAAAGAAGCAACTACAATAGTTTTTTGAGTAGGTAGTCATCAAACCTAATACGTTGACATGTGGTTTTCCCATCATCATGGTACCAAACAAACATGGAATCTAGAGAATGTGCATTGACTACCATGCCCTGAATAAGATCATTATCAAGAATAGATATCCCTTTCCAAGGATTGATGATTTATTGGATCAACTGCAATAAGCCAAATTATTCACTAAGCTGGACCTCAAATCAAGTTACCACCAAGTGAGGATCAAAACAAAAGACTTGTGGAAGACAACGTTTAAAACAAGACAAGGTTTGTACGAGTGGTTAGTAATGCCTTTTTGATTATGCAATGCACTTGCAACATTTATGAGACTAATGAATGATGTGTTATGCTCCTTCATTGACTCTTTTGGAATAGTGTCTCTATATGACATACCAATCTTTAGCAATACTTTGCAAGATCACTTCTCACATGCGATGCAAGTACTAGAGACCTTGAGGAAGAATCAATTGATTGCCAACTTGCAGAATGCGAGTTTGGAAAGACTTCATTGATATATCTTGGACACATTGTTGGAGGAGGAGAGTTGAGGGTAGATCCAGAGAAGATTGCAACCATCACCTAATGGTCGATTCCCACCAATGTGATAGAGGTCAAGAGTTTAATGGGAGCAACTCAATATTTGAGGAAATTCATTGTAAACTTCTCTACAGTAGTAGCACCATTACACTCCTTGACTAACAAAGGAAAGAGATTTCATTTGGGTAAGAAACAACAAAGAGCATTTGAAGACTTGAAAAAGAAAATCAGCGATGCTCTAATCTTGGCCATGCCAAATTTGTAGTGACCTTTTGAGCTAAAGATTGATGCTAGTTGGTATGCATTATGAGCAATACTCATGCAAGGTGGAAGGCTTGTGTGCTAGCATTCAGAGAATTTTCATGGAGCAATTCTTGACTACCTCGTGTATGATAAAGAGCTCTTTGCGGTTTTAAAAGCAATGAAGAAGTGGAAGCATTATCTCCTGGGAAAAGAGACTATCATAAACACAGATCATTAACCCCTTTAGTACCTACAAAGTCAGAGAAAGATGCAATAGGTGAGGCATTACAAGTGGTTAGTTTTCTTGCAACAATTTCATTTACTCATTAAGTACAAGAAATGAGCCATGAATAGGCTAGAAAACATGCTCTCTCGACCGCCATTAAAGAAGATAGCAGTAGTGGGAATGATAATGCAACTTGAGCCTTTCACTCATGAAATTCTAAGTGAATACTATGAGGGAGATGAAGATTTTAGAGGAATCTACCAACAATTGAAGGATAGGTTCATCGTTGTCGTGGAAGGAAATGAATACCACCTCTAATATGGGATTTTATACAAGTTGGACAAACTATGCATACCCAAGACAAAATAGTACATTTGATAAGAGAATCACACACTTTTAGAGTTGTTGAGCATTTTGGTGTGACAAAGATAGTGACAAATATACAATGGTATGTGTATTGGTCGAAGATGGAGGAGTAGGTGGAAAATTTGATTAGAGAGTACATTATTTGCAACACTAGTAATCCAAGCAACTAGAAACCTGTTTTGTACTTTCCATTGCCATTACCAAGCAGGCCTTGGGAGAGCATCTCCATGTATTTTGTTGGAGGTTCTCCTATGACCCTTAGAGGCCATGACTACTTGTTCATTGTGGTAGATCGCTTCAACAAAATGTGTGTGCTCATTCCCTGTAGGAAGACAATCTATGGAAGAGAAATAACTGAATTATTCTTTAACCATGTTTGGGTACATTTTGGATTGCCAAACTCCATCATATTTGATCGGGACAACAAGTTCTTGGGTAGATTTTGGATAACACTCTAGGAGAGAATGGATACCAAGTTAAAGTATTCCACTGCTTTCCATCCTCAAACCGATGAACAAACTGAGGTCGTAAATAGGAGATTGGTATAATTGTTTAGAGGATACAACAAAAAACATCCAAAGACTTGGGACGAGCAACTAGTCCACAATCAAAAATACTGCAATAGAGTGCTCCATTCTTCCACCAATAAGTCTCCTTTCAAGACCTGTTTTGGTTATTTACCTCCTTAGCTATTTGATATTGTGTATGGAACAAAAAAGGAAGAAGCAGAGCTACAAGGAGATGAGCAGATGGAAAGCTCATTTTTGGACAAGATCAAGTAGATATATATAAGGGTTCAGGAGCAACTTGAGAAGAGCCAACAATTGTATAAAGCTAGGCATGATCAACACAAGGAAGATCACAAATTTTCTGTTGGAGACAAGAAGTGGCTCTGTCTACGTAAGCAATGATTGTAAGGAGAAACAAAAAAACTCAAGTCCCTTAGATACAAACCATTTGACATGATTGAGCAGGTGAATGAGAATACCTTTAGGATGAAACTTTCTCCTTGTATGCAAATCAATTCGATGGTGAACGTGGAATATTTGAAGTTGTTCAAACCTTCCATATTGGATGAGGAGGAAGAACATAACATTCTTCCTATTGTTGAAGATCTTTCACCTCATGGTATTGAAGAGTTGAAGCAAGACACAGTTCTATATCACAAGGAGAAAACAACTCACAGAGGACAACAAAACATATGGCATATTGGTCTCAAAATAAAAACTCCAAGGAAAGCGAAGTGGTATGAGAGGAACCAGATTGCAAGCAAGCTCCCTCACTTATCCTTGGAAACTTTTGGGGACCAAAATCCAGCCAATGGGGAGGTGTGATCTGAATTGGATCCGACAAGAAAAATTGGTCATCGGCACAAGCTCTAGGATGATCAACTTGGGAAATATTAAGGCTACAGACAATGAAGGAGATCAACTTGTTGGCTTGAAAGGCCCCATGGCATCACAATTGATGTCTACCTTTGTATGTAATGCAATCTTAAGTCAAAACTATGAGATGTAAAGTCAAGCAGTATATTATTGTATGTGAAGAAATAATGTATTGAGAAAATATGAGACTTTCATGAGACCTTTTCCACTTGGGAGAAAATATAAACAAACACAGAGAAGAAGGAGAAACGAACTGGAGAGAAATTGAAGTGTTGGGAATGCCTGACATTCCAACTATCTTCCTAGTCGATCCACTCTCCTATATCATGTTTCCCCACAATGAGAGAGGGGTTCTTTGGCCATGAATGAAGTAGGAGGTTTCCCATAAATCACTAAGGAGAATAGAGATGAAATAGAGAGCATTCAACTTTCCCATTGCTAAGTAACAAAAAGTCTGGTCGAAGCCAAAAGAATGTTGGTTTTCTTGTCCGGGTTTCCAGGGAAAATTCTGAGTTTTGTGTGTGTGTGTTTATTGTATTTGGATTTCATTGTCTATGAGTGGAATTAGTTGCATTGTGATTTAGTGATAGATGGTATGCAACAAAAATTAATGGTTGTCTATGTATTGCTTTCATAAAGAGAAATCGATTTCAGTTGTGATTTTAATTTGTTCTTTCTTAGATATAGTTTCCATTTCGCAGTAAGCCAGTCTAACAACTGTTTAACAACACTCGTACATCCATTTTGAAGTTTGGAATCGACGAATCTCCTTCTAGAGTTGTTTTTATTTGCTTGGGAGTTGTTAATTTGGTTGTATGAGTCGTTGGTGGGATTTCTCTCACACCCAGAGTCGAATTGTTGCTAGCTAGTGTCTAACTTCAACCACATGCCATTCATTATGTTTTTATCATCTATGAAGCATTTCCCTTTGCCCATGGGTCATACACAGACCTTACTTTGTAATATGGTGTTGTTTGAGAATTTATTATTTCCCCTAGTGTTACAGAATAATTCCCCTATGGACATGTGAATATTCCCTCGAAGTACAAACCCCTCCACCGAGACAAAAAAATAGTACAAGTGGACATTAACATCCCTTTGAATTTAGTTTAACTAATCAAAAAGAGAGAGAGGGAGAAAATGTGTGATGCACCTAGTTTCAAAGTTTGTCCTCGTTGCTTCCAATCCGAGCTTGATCTCCAAACTCCTTAGTGAAACTTGATACCTGCAATGCAATAGAAAACAAAGAGAAACAAAGAACTCCTACTCTACAAGATTAGATCAAACAAATTCATATACAAAGATTGAAGGAACAATAGACAAACACATGCAAGAATACACAAGCTTGAAGGAAATAGGCCAAGTATATTAAAATGAGAACCCAAAGAGAATACTTACAAACATGGATGATTATGCAACACTCCTCCAACCTCTCCTCGTCCAGACCCTTGCATGAATCCGAAGATCATAAGTTTGATGTCTTTGTTTGGCCTTTCTTCACCTTGGAATGGCCTCCTTTTATAGGCTTGGGAGGCTCAGCCACCATGAGTATATTTGGGGATTAGCTGAGGATATGAATCCTTTAGGTTAGGATCTGATCTTAGGATATTTCCATAGGATAACATTCGATCCAAACCAACCTCATCTCCAAGAGCTAGCCTTCAGAAAGAGGCGGGATTCTCCAATTTTTCTCCAACCAAAATCAACTCTCCCCTATAGTTAGAGACAGAGTGTTGATCCTAGATTATCACTCCCTAAATAAGATAAAGGGGGCATTGATATATGGGGTAACAGTCCCCCAACATGGCTAGGGGGGTGCTACCTTTCAAAAATGCCCCAAAAATGGTTAATTTTTCAAGTAAAAAGTGTGTTTCTGGCCTTGAAATGACAGGTTTCTTCCTCCAATATGACTTAGGGATCATGTAAAATGTTCTTTGATGGTTTCAATGGTTTAAAACACTTATAACACATAGAGATGTGCATGCGACACTTATTAAGGTGCATACGACACTTGCCGACACTTATTAAGGTGCATACGACACTTTTATGACACTTGTGACACTTAGGGTGAGATACTTAAGTGTGGCATTTTGATGTGTAACAGATTTCCCCCTAAAGTGTGAGTTCAGAAGAGAAGCTGATGGCCAAAACACTTTACAATTCTTCAATGCAAAGATGTGGAGTTGGAGAACCTAGTAGAAGCTGCAATCAACCATCAAACAATATTAATATATGTTCCATTTCCGAGGCAAGGATACCTATGCTCAAAATACAAGATGACTCAAAGCACGATTGCCGACCAATACACTGCAGATTCGTGAAAAATATTGACTAAGGATATGGCCACCATAGATACAATGTGGATCGATACCTCCATGACATGAATTGATCGTAGCCACGAAAAATACAGAGTGGATCTACAAGATGATAAAACACAGCCACAGACCAATACAATGTGGATCTATGTGACATTATATATATCAACATGCTCAACTGATCTCCTTCACAGCTTGGGAAAAGTAGATAACAAAGTGAACGATCAACCTATTAGAATATGATGGATGTGCTCATTTAACCATAGAAAATATCACTATTGTCACCTAACCATAGGTTGAAGCCACCCTCCGAGCACCTTATCCTTGACAGAGAATCATTCCATAAGAAAACCCTAGGCTATATATCCAAACAAAGGGTAGCACACCTTTCTCCAAGGATAGCGCACCAAACAAGAGCTGATCAGATAATCCAAACCATAACCAAGAGATAGTCCAAGCCAAAATAGAATCTGCTAGCTGCAACAACTGCAACGACAACTCTCCTCCAAACTTGCGCACAAAACTACCCAACTACAGTGCACACAAGTGTGCTCTGCAGTTCTGAGAATGCCTGCTAGAATGAAGGCTGGCCTCCTGTATTTATACTAATTCTGGCTAACTGCCTGGGCCGACTTCTCATTCTGGGTACCTATTTATTCAAAATATATTATTTCTTCTGGCCGACTTCTTCTCTTGGAGGCTAATAACCTAATCCAAATTATCCTCTTGAGCCGACTTGTCTTCTAGGGTTATTAGCCCACTCACAAGGGTTTCTTCTTGCTTCCCAGAATATTCTATTCTCGTCAGGTTTACACATGGAGGTAAATACCTCGCATAGCTACCACAATATCAACACTCCCTCCTAGCTAGGGAAGTATTGAAGGTAATGGCCTTGAGCACAAACATACCATTTACCTGGTAGTATCAACATAGTTATATAGACTATCTCATGATTAGTTCATGAGCACCATCATTACTATCAATGTCGTCAATTGCATCATCTCTCGAAACCATACTCCATATGAGTAATCAGACATGATGCTGGATAAGTCACTCACTCCATAGAGTGACATAAGAACCATTCTTCTAATCCAGACATATATCCTAGAAGATTAAATGTCCTGGACCATTTTCTGTCTGGGAAATCTATTTCCATTGATCATCCATTTAGCTGATAATCATTTCCAACACTGTTGATAGTCTTCAACACAATTGGAACAATATCATTCAATAGAACACAACTGTGTCTATCCATAGTAGTACACAACTACAATCCAGTGCTACACTACCACACCAAGTAGCACACAGATACTTGATCAGTGACGTATAGTCACAATCAGTGGAACACATCCACCACAGTAGCATACATCTACTGTCTAGAGACATACAATCTCCATAACAATCATCCGATATCAACCTGCATAGAAAACATTGTTATGATATAAACTGAATCATCTAGGCCATTCTTCCACTCACATCTGTGAGATCTTGGAAGAGCATCTTCCCTCAGAAGGTAAAACATCAATGATGAGCTATCTGGACTATTCTTCTTAAGCAAGGAAGAATAATTGTCCCAATTTCTGAGCTTGGACCATTCCCAACCTTGGGCCATTCCTCCGGCACTAAACAAAGTGCAACCTAGAGAGAACGAGTCTACCCTAAGAAATTCCTATCCCTGATTGCTAAACCTAGACCATTCCCCACCCTAGGCCATTCCTCTGGTACTAAACAAAGTGCAACTTGGAGAGAATGAATCTACCTTAGGGAATGATTGTATGGACTATTTCCAAAGGAAATGACTATCCTGCACCAACCTCCAAAATGGACCATTCTTCGAAACTGCTCACAACAGTGAGCTTCAAAAGAATGACTGTTCGGCGAGGCGGGCCAGTCTTCTTGAGTAACCCTCAAGAAGAGAGACTGCCCTAGAACATTCCCCATGTTAACCACAATGGGAAATCGTTGTCTATGGTACATCAACAATCCATTGAACCATTTTCATTACGAAAATGATAGTTCGATTTGGACCATTTTTTGAACTGGAAAATGTCTGTCCATTAGAAATCTCAAACCACTTTTCGAATTGGAAAGGAACTACTCATCCTGAACCATTTTTCGAACTGAAGAATGACTATCCATAAATCAATAACACATCAGTGCTCCTTCCCAACTTGGGATTCATGAGCTCCAACTGTTTCTTGAGTACGCAAACTCTTTCATTTTGGCCAATGGATTTACCAAAGTATTTTCTTATCTGCTCATTCGTGGAGATACATATTGGAGAATCACTTCTCTTTTCCAGACTTCATCACTGGGAATGTAATTCTTGATCTCAAATGTACTTTGTTCTTTCTAGAACATTGGTTTTCTCTGAAGGCTTCATATAGCTCTGATCAATATAGTATATCATTATTGGATTCATCTTTTGTTCCCTGCTAGCTCATAACATCGTGGCAAGGCTGGAACATATCCCTGTGGCACTTCTTCTGTCATCATGAGATCTTTTGTCATGGATTGGTAGTCCATCATTATGGAGTTCCGATTGGCCATTCTGGTGCAATATCTCTATTATAGAAAGTCTTCACCATGCTTATGCTGTGCATTGGAGGTTCTCCACCAAGTTGTCTTCTTCCATCTACATACAAGGATCTCTTTCTGGTATAATTCAAAGCCTCTGAGGTTGCTCTTCATACACTCTTTGTTCAATTAATCCGGAGAAGAGTCTTTGTCAATCCCATGGATATTGCAGACAATATAATGGCTCATGTAGAGGTATGTTTGGTTTACTAGAACAAGCAACCATCATAGTGTTCTCCCTCCATCCGGGAGAACCTCTAGTTCTAGATCTCACAATCCTTACATTCATAAGTCTTTCATACATTGTTATTCATCACAACTTTTAGTTCCTCTACTTGATTTCTTTTAGTGAGTTCATATCAGGCTGGTAATCTTGTGATTGTTGATACAATGACTGGTTGTTCTGACTTTTCTTTCTTTCTTGGAATCTTCATGTTCTTCCTCGTGTTTCTATTTAGCTCTTAGGTTCACGGAGTATTCTATAGATTCCATGCTCTGAAGATTCCAACTTCTTCCTTTCATCATAAGATCATGGATGTGGATGGACAACTAGGGATACTTTAAGGCTTCTTTTCAAAGAAGACTTCTTCTAAAGTCAAACTGAACACGTATTGTTTTTCATGGCTGCTACCATGAATTTACTTTATCATCTTCAATGGATCATAGGGTTAGCTCCCTCCTAATCCTTGCTTCATGTATGAATGCAAGCTCTTCTTTTGGTAATATATAATCGAATCCCTCCATCTAAGAGAGTCCACGCTTCCATCTATATCCTTATTGCCTTATGCAAAGTGTTACAAATCTTTTTCCAATTTCCTCTTGATTACTGACTTCTTTCTATCTTTACTTCTTCTAGGTTTCTTTCTAATTTCGGCTTATCTTGCAGCTTATCTTATAGTCATAGTGATTACAGTCCTTATCTTGGTGTTCTTACATAAGTATAGTTTCTCTTTGAACATGTTATCTTCTAAGAAATAGATATGCAAGATATGTACCGAAAACATGGTATGTACAAGAACAATGAAGAGTATTGTTACCTTTTCTTAGAAGAAGAAGTCTGTTTTGTCCTGCTTGTCTTTCTTTGAGGGTTCCTTTCTTCGGCAACTGATGCTTCATGTGTTTCCTTCCTTTCCTTTAACTCGGGACAATGATTCTTGTAGTGACCATACTTTTGACAATTGAAGCATTGTATCCTTGACATATCTTTCTCTTGATTTGGATTCTTCCTTGAACCAAACTTCCTTTTGTTCCTGAAATTCTTGAATCTTGCTATGAAGGCTTGATCATCGTATTTATTTTGAGGTTTCTCTTTTGCACTGATCCTTGATTCTTCTTGTGCACAACAGGTCCAAAGTTATTCAAATGTAGGATACTCCTTCCTTGTGTTCATGCTTGCAGCAAATGCATCCCATGTCTTTGGAAGACCATTGAGTACTATGTTTACCAATTCCTTCTCTGAAATGATCTCTTCAATCGCTTGTAGTTGATCTCTTAACTGAGAGATTCTCACAAAGTATGATGTTATGCTGTCATCATCATTCATCTTCATGTCACATAGCTCATTCTTCATACTCATTACTTGTCCAATGTTTCTAACTGAGAAGAGGTTTGTTAGGGCATCATACATCTTCTTAGATAAGTCAAGATGGGATATGTATGGTATCAAGTGGTATTTTATAGAGTCCACTATGATACTCATGGAATTGAAGTGTCTGTCTTTGAACTTCTCCATAACTGCAACGTTCTGTGGTTCCTTCTCTTTTCCTTCTTCAAACTCTGGTTCCATGATCTTTCCTTTCATGATATCCAACACTTTATTCTTGGCAAGGATGAGGTCAATCCTTGTCTTCCACGCTATGAAGTTAGAAGCTCCATCTAACTTGTTTTTTGACTTCATAGTCATGGTTGCATTGACGTGGCCAACCTTAGATTTGACCAAAAACTCAAACTTGACGTCTTAGCTTGCTGAGAGTACCAGGAGATGCACTAGGCTAGGGCACACTAGTCTATCTAGAAATTAGGTCAATCCTTTTGATTAAGGTGGCTCAACGAGAGGATTAGGATTTCCGCAACTGCACCCGCTAGTAACCCTAGCGACAATGCTTTAGTAACTGCTCCTGCTAGAAACCCTAACGATAGTTCTTTAATGAGCTTAGTATCCTTATGGATATGCTCCCTTCCAGTGGTTAGACTTAATGAAGGAGGTGTGGGCCCATAACCTGTTAGAATATGATGGATGTGCTCATTTAACCATAGACAATATCACTATTGTCACCCAACCATAGGCCGAAGCCACCCTCCGAGCACCTTAACCTTGACAAAGAATCTTTCCAGAAGCAAACACTAGGCTAGATAGCCAAACAAAGGGTAGCACACCTTTCTCCAAGGATAGCGCACCAAATAAGAGCTGTTCAAATAGTCCAAACCATAACCAAGAGATAATCCAAGCCAAAACGGAATATGCTAGTTGCAACTACTGAAACGACAACTCTCCTGCAAACTATTGCACAAAACTACAGAACTGCAGTGCGCACAAGTGTGCTCTGCAGTTATGAGAATGCCTGCCAGAATGAAGACTGGCCTCCTGTATTTATACTAATTCTGGCTAACTGCCTGGGACGACTTCTCATTCTGGGTACCTATTTATTCAGTATATATTTCTTCTTCTGGCCAACTTCTTCTCTTGGAGGCTAATAACCTAATACAAATTATCCTCTTGAGCCAACTTGTCTTCTAGGGTTATTAGCCCACTCATTAGGGTTTCTTCTTGCTTCTCGAAATATTCCATTCTCACCAGGTTTACACGTGGAGGTAGATACCTCCCGTAGCTACCATAATATCAACACAACCCAGGGTCTTCGTCCCAATCCTGATGTGGTATGAATCTAGCCATGTGAACAAATGATTTGAGGTCAAACATGGTAAAAACCACTTGATGACCGATCATTGAGGTAAACCATTAACAAGTGCGAGGGAAATCACCAATGATGTCAATGACTCCCAAGGTACCGCAGTACATTCCAATGAATGTGAATAAATGATCTTAGGTCGAACATTCACGAAATCATCCGATCAGAGGTCAATGGTATAAACCTACAGTCGGAGATGAGGAGGCCTGCCATTGAGGCATGGAGGTCCCAAGGTACTAACTGGTTTCTAAGTCTAATTCCTGGATAATGTGTTGAAGTCGACAGGAAAAGAATCGTCGAAGGAGGGCCTTGATGTATCCCCCATCATCGACATGAAACTGACATAGGAAAGTGATGTAAGATGGTGAATTGAATGAGTATGGATTGACATAGGAAATGGAAACTGACAATAATGCAGATGGATGGTTTGAAGTGAAAACTTGTTTTCACCATTATGAGGCACGAAAACTGACTTGGCATCATTGACTCGACGAGTACAAAGAATGTAATGTGACGACAATAAGAGCACTCTTTGACTGGACGAAAAAGTATGGTGACACATGGAATTGGTATGACTCAGAGACAAGCAGATTACCCAACTATAAGACGAGACACAAACATGTGCCATGTTTAAGGGCAACAATAACTACCATAAAGGATTCCAAAAAACTTGACCCACTTCCTTCAAGTTCCCCCCCACCTAGATAGATGAGTACATCTTTTTCATTTAACGAGCTCGAGGAGGGTAACACATGTTCGATATAACTCAACTTCGGTAAGTTCCTCTTCCTTCATTTAACGAACTGGAAGAAGTAAGGGTTCATTCCCATATGGGTCCTTCAATGTGTAGTTTAGCGAGTCCAGAGAAGGAAAACACAGTGGGTTTTAATGTTTAGAGAATCTGAAAATAATTTAAAGGTGACTCCATGGATGAATTTTTCATAAATTTAGTCTCCCAAGCCCGAAAAAAGTGTAAAACAATACATGGGAGAACTCTTCTAGTCATGCTTGATTAGAATATTCGTTTTTCGTAATTAGTGTTGTGAGGCCAAAAAAAGATAAACTACCACTCAACAGATGCCCTTTCAAACCTTTTAACGAGTGTGAAAGGAAGCAAGATTAATCGACAATCTTTTCATGTTTAGAGAGTATGAAACGAGCATAAAGGAAACTCCATGGGGTTCCTTTTTCGTATAACCTTTACGATTCCGAAAAAGTGATAAAAGTGTATTCGGTCACATTCTCATGTATTTATGAGCACGCGAAATAACAAAAACTAAGCTTAGAATTGGTTTCATTTTTACACAAGCTTGAAACAAAATTAAACTATGCTTGTAGTTTCCCAACGTAATTTCCAAAGGTTTTGAGGGATACCCATGGATGGTTGGTACTCTGCCCCCATCTTGAAAATATAGCATCTTAACTCCATAATGATAATCAAAGGCTAGAGACATGTACCCCTAATATTTGTTTCATTCGTCGACGCTTATATTGTCATCGAATTCTGTACCATATGAAGGAAAAAAGGTCAACTGACAAAGGCGAATGAAAGGAAGGTTCAAATAAGAGACCTAACGAAAGAATCGACTCAACATCTACGAGATATAGCTAAAGACTTGACTCAGTATCTACGAGATCTAGTGAAAAGACTCAAATTGATAGAAGATGCAAATTTTTTATTTTTTAACGAGCTTGACACATGAAAAGAACTATGCTCATGGCTCCTATTTCATTTTTTAACAAGCTTGCCACAAAGAAGAAAAACTATGCTCAAGACCTCTGTTTCATTTTTTAATGAGCTTGCCATAGAGAAGAAAAACTATGCTCAAGGCCTCTATTTCATTTTGTAACGAGCTTGCCACAGAGAAGAAAAACTATGCTTAAGACCTCTATTTCATTTTTTAACGAGCTTTCCACAGAGAAGAAAAACTATGCTCAAGACCTCTGCTTGATAATGGCTTCCAATAGGACAATGCTCTGGAAGGAATACATGTTAAGGGACAAACGTCAGCCATGGATTCCATGAGATCTTTGTTAGAGGGAAGAAAAACACTACGAAAGGAATACATGTCGACAATCTCGATAAGGGTAGGGGAATCCGACTCTAATAGCCCTATCGAAGAGATGAGCATGTCAACTACCGAATCTAAGTTAGGATAAGGGAGAGATTCCCTCTTGTGTGGGGTTGAACGCATGGGGCGGGTCTTTACATAAATGACTTGCGATGGGGAGGACATTTTTGGCATGTATGGACCATTCATGGAAGATAGATGGTTGACAATTAGATGAGGTTCAATGAATGAAAGTTGGTCGATCATTACTATGTTTCCATTGTGATGGAAACATATCACTTGAAAGAGGGTGGACACAAAATCTCTCATAATGTAGACATAGTCTCTCCCTAGGAGTAGGTTAAAGTCCAAGGGGTCATGGACTACCATCACATCGACGTAGACCATTTTTCCTTCCAAAGTAATCAAAAACCGAGGAAGGATAAAAAACCAGGGAACCAAAATCTTTCAAAGCATTCACAAATAAGATGCTAACATAAGCACCTTCGTCTATTATAGTGTTAGGAATATTCCTATCACAAACCTACACGGTGATTTGGAAAGGCACGTAAGAAGGAAGATGAGGCTCTATCAAATGATTCAAATTAATAGAAATCATCTGATTGCTTGAAGGGGTTGCCATCGGGATGGGCAGAGTGCCCCCTTGTCCAGGTGAATCAATATTAACAAGGTAGACCTGAGAGACATCCTCACTCTTTGAATGAGGAGTGGGATCGACCGATGACAGAACTAGATTAACTACTTTTGTTGCACTCTTCAAGGGAGGAGTGGGATCGATGGATGACAAAAATGGATCGGTCACTTTGGCAATCTTCAGATGAAGAATGGGGTTGATTGATGATGGAACTGGACCAGTCACTTGGGTTTCACTTTTCAGACGAATAGTCGGTCTGATCGATGATGTAACTGGATCAACTACTTGGGTTAATTGTTCAATCGAGGATGAAACCAGATTGACCACCTGATCAACCGAACTGACCGAGGATGGAACCAGATTGACCAGTCCATCAACTAATGATAGTTTGGGAGAGATCTTATGATAACGAGTTGGAATTTGAATCTTTTCCAAAATATAAGGAGTCTCATCCATACGAGGGCAAAGGTGAGAGTAATGATCACCTTTGCATAACATATAATGAAATTTGACAGTTCTGTTCTTCTTACCAACCTTAACATCACTAGTTGATAGGGTGTCAGTAGCATGTTCAATAGGGGCTGATGACATGGAAGACCACATTTCTAAGACCTTGGGGAGACGAGGGAAATCCCTCAAAAAGTGGTCACCCTTACAAAGTCTGCAAGGAAAGATGGGTTTAGGATTATTCATTTTAGACTTGTCAACTTTATAAACACTCCCAATATGATTAATAGTATCGATTTGCTCGGATCCAACATGACCTAATGTAGTTGGAGGCTTGGTCTCTTTCTGATTCTTCTTCTTCTTCCCCTTTCATTTCTTCTTCTTCTTATCAACCTGGTTAACTTCTTTAGAGATTTCACTAGGAGAAGAAGAAGAAAGGGAAGGAGACCTGATGGGTAAAGAAGGAGAATGGTCGACATGAGGTTGATTTGTGGTTGGTGTGCTTACATCTAAAGCATTAGGTGCATTCAAAACACTAGGAAAAGTCGAGATCAACGGAGTGGGGAACAACCAAACCGGTAACCCTATGGTGAGTCCCGGAAGACTCAGTGTGGCAATGCACAGAGAACCAATGTTTCCAAAAGAAGGAAAGGTTAAAGGTTCCTTGGGAAAAGGGGTTCCTTCATTGGTACTCCCACGAATTGATGCCATTGACAATGACTTGACCTAAGGTCCACTAAGAAAAAAAAATAGCATGCATTACAAATCTAAGAAGCAAACAATCAAACAAACCTTCCCACAATGAAACCACTAATTGGTGATGAAATCCAATATCGCTCGATTAATATAGGAAGGGGCTAGGATAGAGCAGGTGGATCAATTACATTGGCGACCTGCTTAATGGACTTATGCCTTGGTGCAAGTCCCCGCACGGTTTTACACTTGGGTGTACCCTCCAAGGAGATCGAGTGAGTTTGAGCAACGTCTGACCCATGTACAATGAAGACTCCCCTCCATTGCCAACTTTTGGATCAACCCTACAGATATAGGCCACTAAGGTTATCAACTCGAGGTCTTCCTCCGGGTGGGTACAATCGACAGTTGGGAAGGAACTTACGGGCATGATAACAAGTTTGAAATTCTTCAAGAGAACTGAAGACAGGTGGACTAAAATACTAGTGAGAACACCGATTGGATTTAGGATTCATGAAGCTTCGAGACCAAATGAAACCAATTGTTTCTCAGGAAGAACCCCCAATATAAGATCTTTTTACTATGTGGGTTAAGAATTGGAGGGGAAATCTTCCCTACTTTCCCGCATGTGACCTCGTGCTTAACCCTTGTGTGAGAGGGGGATCCCAGATATTCTTATACGAACAATTGGATTTACAACTCCCTAACACAAGATTCTATGTTTGTCTGATGGGTTTGGAAAGTTATCCTCACAACCTATTCCAAATCCCAACACTTTAAGCTAATGTGGGTTTGCTACCAGATAATATAAAAGTGTCTGATCAATTTTATAAGTGCTTGATTTTAGGGTTGTTGTTTATTCAAGGGTGTGAAAGTGAAACTTATTATGTTTTAGACTAGACTCCAAAAGAATGTAGAATAATGAGATGCAAATATTTTTCTTCAATGAATCCTACATACAAGATGGAGAAGAGGTTCAACTTTCTTCAACAAAAACACCCAATTCCCAAATGCAATGTACTACACTACCCAAAAGAAATAACACAATTATCTTATTTATTTGATTTTAAAAGAAATCAAATGCAAATCCTTTAATGCTTCATTACTTTCAATTAAAATGAAAGATTCGAATGCCGATACAAAAGACACAAAGCAAAAATATTTCAAACAAAGAATGCACTCATAGGCTAACGGAAACTGAAAGAATCAAGTATGATAACTCACACAATCAAGGACTCGACAATTGAAAAGCATTCAAGTAATACAAGAAGGTTCAGAGAAGAATCCAAAAAATGGTAGGGAGAAAGAGAAATCACTCAAATGTCTTGACAAAAGAAGTAGTAAGAAAGAGCGATCCAAGTTAGATTGTGGTAAGCATAAAGTCTGAAATCATTCAAAGAGGAAAGATTTGAAAATTACCTTAAGACCAACAAACCTTTGCAGACCTTTTTAATCAGTCAGATAACCAGAAACTTCACAAGACTCAATGATCCAAATGGATCTAGGAAGGCTGAAAAATCAAAGTTCTCGTAATAAATGAAACCAGTGCCATTACATCAGGCTCGTCGTGCCAATTCTGACCATACATGTTTTTTCCAAAAATGGACACCGTTTGTGAAAGTTATTGCGTTATGATCGATTTCCCAAATAGGCAAAGAAAGTCAAAAAGTCAAAGTCAACAGGCCGTACTGTTGACGTCAACAATACATCATCATGATGTGGCAGGTGAGGTCTGCATGACATCATGATGATGTGGCAACACCAGGAGCTGACACGTGTCAGGCAAATTTGGCATTTTTGGGTATGATGTGGTAAACACGTGGATTTTACGGACGCTAACGTGGCAGTCCATACGATGATGTGGCAGGCTCAGGTTGTGACACGTGGTAGGGTACAAATGACATGTGGTTGTATGGTTTGACAAGTGGCAATGACGTGGCACGCTCCAGGGGCGACATGTGGTAGGCAGGCTGACTTGGAAGCTAACTCGAATATACAGACCAATCATTGGGTGACATGTGGCCCAATCACCGGGCACCATGTGGCACCCTGTGATTGGCTGGTTCAAAAATTTGTTTGGCACTCCACAAGAATCGAACACCCGACCTCCACATAGCCAAAGTCTTTGGAACAACCGGTCTATATATGGTTCTTAACCACCATATGACTACAAATATATTTAAAGTTGATTTGGGCGTGGTTTGTGGGATAAGACCGGTTGGCGGGGGGCTAGCCACACGACCAGGAGTGCTGGACCAGGAGCCAGGGGCGAAGGTTTAGGTGGCCAACATTATCACGTGGCCACATGGGCCCTCTCATGTGACCAAGAGCCTAGGAAAAAGGTGCTAGCGCATGAATATTTTTTTCAAGTGGGGTTTTAACCAATAGTTTTGGCTTTTTTAGGATTATTCAACCCGATTTTTGTGGATTTTTGCCATTTTTGGGGGATATGGAGCCGTTAACTTTGGAGGCCATTTTGGGGAGCTACGATCAACCTTTTTCAGTGCCGTCAGTTGTGTTGGATTCTTGAAATCGAGCATAACACATCCACACCAGTTTGTAATCCATTTGATATACTTATGATGTAATTTTTCAGCATTGAAGATTAATAAGAAAGCCTCCCCCATTGAGACAAAGGCCCGAAGATGTAGGGAACCTTGTCAAATTCCGTTAACAATCTTGGCATTATGGTTTGTTGTTCTTAATGTTCACTTTATGTTCTGTATTATTTATTATGGCTACAACATTATTTCAATAAGATCTCCTTCCTCAATTAATTTTTTGAACAGTAATTTAACACATGCCTAAAACTCAACTAAGTCTTTAAAAGATCACTTTCGGATCACTCAAACCAAACCAAGAAAAACAAGGAAAATCAATCTCACAATTTGGAAAAAGTTGCAAGCTCAAACAAGAAAACTAAAAGAGTGATAAGGAGCCATAGCCTCAACCTAAACAAAGTCACAAGCAAAAGTACAGACTTCGGGCAAAAGACCTCCAACAAAGGGTTGAGAAAAACTGGGAAAATTCTCCTAGATATGCTCAAAACAAGAGATCAACGGTCCCTAAAACAAAGTGACAGAGTGTTGCAGTGCTCCCTAATATACCACTGAGGAGCGTTGATAAGATAATCAACACCCTGGTAGCCACTATGGGGGAGCGCTACTCCTGTAGATGCTTGAAAATAAGCGTAAAAAAAATAAAATTCAATAGAGACTCGCTTAGTAACTATGACTACTACTTAATGAAACAAAGGGAAGAGGGAAGGCTAAAAAAAAATCATCCAAACAATATCAAAATAGGCAAAACTTCAAATGATCCAAGGAAATACAAGTCAAGGTCCTTCCCCAATATAGTCACCAATTTCTGTTACGGAATAATTCCCCCGTATATAGGTGAATCTTCCCTCGGAGTATAGACCCCTCTATCGAGACGGAAAAATACAAGTGGACACTAACATCCCTTTGAATTTAGTTTAACTAATTAAAAAGAGAGAGAGGGAGAAAAGGTGTGATGCACCTAGTTTCAAAGTTTGTCCTCGCTGCTCCCAATCCGAGCTTGATATCCAAACTCCTTAGCACAACTTGATACTTGCAATGCAATAGAAAACAAAGAGAAACAAAGAACTCCTGCTCTACAAGACATATCAAACAAATTCATCTACAAAGATTGAAGGAACAATAGAGAAACACATGCAAGAATACACAAGCTTGAAGGAAATAGGCCAAGTATATTAAAATGAGAACCCAAAGAGAATACTTACAAACATGGATGATGATGCAACATGCCTCCAAACTCTCCTCGTCCAGACCCTTGTCCCAAGGTCATAAGTTTGATGTCTTTGTCTGTCCTTTGTTTACCTTGGAATGGCCTCCTTTTATAGGCTTGGGAGGCTCAACCAACATGAGTAGATTTGGGGATTAGTTGAGGATATGAATCCTTTAGGTTAGGATTTGATCCTAGGTGTTATTGGATAAATCAGTGAATGTGAACATAAAATAATCTCCTTAGATCCACCTGGATCTAGAACAAAACAAGACATGACATGACGCTTTCCCTAAGTTGCTACCATTGAATTTACTACCGAAGAAGGAATGGATGACATACCTTTAGATATCTTCCTTATATCTCTGTTGTCCCTGCTTCTCTCCGATGCTCTTGTGAGATTAGATCTGCAATGACACAAACCAACCAAAGTGAAAGCAACAATTGTAGATTCAATGGAAACCTAAACATGTGATCAAGGAGTCATGTAATAAAACACTAATGATTTTATGGGAAAGAAACATGTCACCGTATCATATTAAGTAAAAGTGGAAGATACAACCAAATTGCCTTTATGTCGCAAGTTCCCTTTCGGTGGTCCTTTGTTCCAACACACATATACACTTGCTCCGAATTTGTATGAAGATGGTCCACAAAAGCTTGATGGAAAAATAGAGGCCACAAGCATCAGTTGTAACAGGATCCTTCACACAGTCTTCAGGCTATTCTTTCAGCAATTCTTTGCTCAATATTGCTTAATCTTTTCCATGAGAAACCCATCATTATATAGGAGAAGGTGAAGTGGTTACAAGGATGAGGATGATCCCACCAAATCATAGAGGTTAGTAAGGTCACAACCATATGGATGCCACCTCACATTTTAGAAGATTCCCCTTCTATAAACTTTGTGAAACTTCTTCCTTTTCTTAGCTTCAAACGCCGCCACACCCTGCCTATATAGAAACATGTGGAAATCTTGCTAGCCAGGCATAGAGCAGCCCATGGAAATCAAGGATTTCTGCACTGTGTACCATTGTCAGCCTGTGGAGTCATTCTAAAAATATGTCTTGTAGGAAAAGAACTTAGTCATTTTCCTCATGTAAAAGATTGTTTTGAGAGTCTGAACACATGCCTGTAGGGTCATCATCAGAGTGACCAAAATAATGTGTAACAAAATGCCCCCCAAAGTATGAGGCTGGAACTTGTGACAACCGAAATACTTTGTAAAATGTGTGTGTGTGTCGAGAACAAGGAGCGCACCAATCAGAAACCTGCAAACAATCGAGCATCTTCATAAAATCATACCATTTCCAAGGTAGGCATTCCCATGCTCAGACTACAAGTGATTTAAATCATAAATGTAAGTCATGGCCACCAATTATACACTGTGGATCCATGTCGTCAAGATTCCACATAGCCACCAGGAATACACTGTGGATCTATGTAAAAGAAATCTTAAATTCAGACACAACCACAAGACATACAAAGTGGATCTGTGTGTCAATACAAATCATAAATACTCCATTGTAACCTGGACCAAAATGATGAAATCCAGGGTCTTCAATCTCGTCGTCTGTAAGTACAAATCTAACCATATGATTACAGGTGCTGAAGTCGAACATGGTAGAAACCACTTGATTACCGGTCATTGATGAAAACCGTTAACAAGTGCGAGGGAAATCACCATTGATGTCAATGAATCCCAAGGTACCTTAGTACAATCCAATGAATGTGAATAAATGAGCTGAAGTCGAACACTCAATGAAATCTCTCAATCAGGGACCAATGATGTGAATCCACTGTCAAAAGCGAAGAAACCTTCCATTGAGGCATGCAGGCTCTAAGGTACTAAATGATTTCTAAGTCTTGTTCCCGGATTATGAGTTGAAGTCGACAGGAGAAGACTCGTCACAAGAGGGCCTTGATGTATCCCCCATCAGTGACATGAAATAAGTAACATAGTTAGGGTAGATCAAAGTATGAAAATGATTTGAAACTGACACATGGAAGGCCGACATGGTAGGAGTTAACAATTGCAGATGGCCGAATCGATAGAGGGATTGTTTGGACTTCTCTTGAACATATGAACGACACGATAATGGTCTTGGAAGAACTGACTAAAAAACAACCCAAGATATGGACTTGCACAGGGCCAAACGAGAGACAAATGGATTTCCCAATCCAGATTCAAATGCTGAAGGGGGTGTCATGTTCAAGAGCGACTAATACTACCACTAACACAGGTACAAAGACACATTTCTTTCCCAAATTCCCCCCCACCATTTCTGGCGAGTACCTCTTTATTTTTACACAAGGTTGAGGAGGATAACATATGCTTGTTGGTGTAAGCTCATCCTTCGGACGAGTCCCTTGGAGTATGTTTAACAAATCCTAAGACGGAGTGGTTCGGTCCCATGTAGGTCTTTTGATGTTTGTTTAACGAGTCCAAAGATAGAAAACTCGGGGGTTTTTCATGTTTATAGGGTCTAAAAAACACATTAAAGAGAACTCTCTCAGTTCCTTTGTCGTAAAGTAATCTGACGAGACTGAAAAGTGATAAACTATCGCCCATCAAATGTTTTCTTCGAGCATGAAAAGAACAAGTTCACTTGACAATCTTTTCATTTTTATAGAGTGCGAAAAGAGCTTAAAGGATACTTCATGGGTTTCACTTTTCGTGTTTCCATGATGAGTACGAAAAAATGACAAAAGTATACTCGGTTGCGTTCTCATTGATTTTCGAGCATGAGAACGAACAAAGACTAGGCTCAAAGTTTTTCTGAAAAACCCTAAAAAGTACCGATACATGTAACAAACAAAAAGAGAATCAAGAAAAACATCCATACTGCATTGTTCAGGATTTTAGTCTTCCTACTTGCGAAAAATAAAAGACTCACAGGACCATTAGACCTTTAGGTTATGATAAAATGCATTAAAATAATATAAAATATTATTAGAAAGAGCAAAAAGTGAAATAAATAGGGGTAAAACCTTTTATTGCTATTTCATTTGCATTTCATTCAAAACTTGTCTAGAAACCCTATTTTTACCTCATATTTCGGCTGTCGATTGCAAGAAGCACATGCTACCATTCAACAAATGGTCTCCATCAACACGGTAAGCTCATCATCCTCTCCTTTTTCAATGGATTGAAATTCATTTATTTTGGTTAAAAGGTAGTTTTTGGATGAGTTTTTGGGACGATAGGCACGCGTTGGGGCCGCCGCAGGTGACTAGTATCGAGACCTGCAAAAATCAATGATTTCTGCAGGTGCCTTATGGATCACCCACAGAAACCTCGCACTATACTAAAAGTTTGTCTGCGGCGGCCGAAAACCCAAAAACTTACACACGCGTTTGCCCAAAAAAGAATTTCAAAATCAATGATTGAAGATGCTAATCCCCTTTTCTCGTCTCCATGCAGGTATTTGATTGCCAAAATGTTGGAGTGGAGAGAATGGGAACACAATGATGATGATTTCATGACCTTGAATGATCCAGGCACCGTCAATGCCCTTCGACAGTGTGGATTGTTAAATGTTTTTAAAATCCAGGGCATGAGAGCCCAACTGAGGTTAGTAGAATACCTGGTCCACATGTGGGATGTGGACCAATAGGTGTTTCATGTGGGTGTCCATGTTCTTTCCTTGGATATAGAAGACATTTACTTCTTGACGGGGTTATCCCATCATGGAGTACATGTGACCTTAACAAGAGGTCGAGGTGGTGGCCTGTAGATGAGCGAATACATCCATCGACACTGTGAACCTAAGGCCGAGAGGCGCAAAGGTAAGGTAGCCATAAGAGGTGTTCAAGATTTAACTATCTGGACCATTCTTTTTACGATTTCACAGATGGCGGGAAGTGCATCTCCGCACATGGCCCTCCAAAGTTATTTTCAGTATGCCATGGAATGCATGGAACCTCGCGTGTTCAACTGGGGTGATGGTATTCTTTGCAGTATGAAGACACAGTGAACCAAAAGCAAGAATGGGGACTTGAAGAAATTTAGGTGTGAATCTATTTTGGTGTCTTTATTTTTAGAAAGGGTCCCTCATTTACGCCTACAGGTAGAGTGGGGTATACCAACGCCACGAGATTCGACGATGAAAAGGTGGTTTGATCTCATGGCGAGGCATGTAGTGGGACCCATTATCAAATACAACGATGCATTCTTTGACTGATTGAGGCCTCAAATCTTAATGATAGATGATTATGCCTATGTTGGTTTGGATTTTCGAGGTGACCCCAATTTGTTTCTACCTGAGGGTTTTCAGTGGGGGGACCTAGGTAAGAAAAACATTTTGTTTTTATGGTGTTTTGTGAATTTTTAGAATATAAAATGTTTTTTATGCTCTCTATCCAATGACTTATCAAAAATTTAGACCGTGCAGGTGTAGGGCTACACCGTCCTCCGGGTACATCCCCCATTCAGAGACGAGGGGAAGAAGCTGTAGTAGCAGGATGGGATGCTGACGACTATGAGGCAGTCGAGCAAAATCTAGAGGGTTTGACAGCAGACATCCCGAACATCCTGATCAACGAGATTCCGAGGCGTTATCAGTACCACACCGCAGGCGTGTCTGGTTCACTCAGTCAACTACTTTGTAGGGTAGCACATGCAGTAGTATGCTACAGTGAGCATCATCCATGATGCTATTTTGTAGAAGCCATGGGCTTCATATTTTTATATTTTGGTCTTTAGACAAAAAACACCTTTTTGTAAAACATTTTTATCGTTATATATATACATGAGGCTTCTACCCGACTTACTTTGATTTATATGCAACATGTGATGTGTGATTGGATTTATAAATGTCTCAAATGTCTGTTTAACACATAATTAGCTAATGCACCAGTTAACGTATTTAGACATATAGGAACGTGTTGATACTCAATATAATCAAAATAATGTTCCAAGAGGCGAATTCGTAAATATACCCGTAACAATGTAGAGCTTAAGATAGTATAGATGTTACTTAACTATAACACTACTAGCTGCAAATCAAGTTGTACAACGAGTTGTCGAATCCCAAGTGAAATAGTGTCGATCAACAATTCGATGACTGCGCTATATTCTACGATATTATTGGTTGCACAACTGAGGCAAACACCTTGTAGACTGATAAGTTTGTTCATGGGTGCGTAGATTTCCCATGCAACATAATCTAGGTTCTAAGTACTACGACTAGCACCATCGACGAAGCCAATATAGGGTAGTGAAGACACTGACATCTGGAAACCAAACACAATAGAAGGTAAGCAGTTGGGGGTTGAAACCAAATAACAAAAAGCACACAAAAGTACGATACAGTAAAAATACAAGCACTCATCCAAAGATAGTCTAAGCATAGTACTTCTTCAAGTAAAACCCATTTCTGGGTTCACTCAAAGGAATTCCATCATTATCTACTAACTCGTAAGCTCCCTTCTCCAACACTTGTTTGACAATATAAGGGCCATGCCACATAGCCTCAAATTTTCCGGTCCCTATTAAATCATGATCTTGTTCATAGAGAAGAACTAGATCACCTTTAGAGAAAACATGCGGCTTGACATTCTTGTCATATTGGGATTTTACGCGTTTCTTCTGGGTTTCGATAACCAGGGTGGCATCATGACGGGTTTCGTCTAATCGCATAAGATACAATAGACGTTCTTCCTTGGCAGAGGTGTGGGGGAGGAGTTCAACGACTAGCTTCAACGACAGTATCTCACATTCAATCGGCAAAACAACTTCGATACCATACACTAGCTGAAAAGGCGTAAATCATGTGGTAGATTTCACGGATGTCTGATAGGCCCATAATGTTGAAAACAACATCATGTGCCAACTTGTCTTATGAATTCCTATTATCCGTTGAAGCATAGTGATGAGAACCTTGTTTATCGCCTCAACTTGGCCATTGTCCTGTGGATAGTAGGGGGTTGAGTTTTCATTTTGAAGACCTCACTTTTCGGTAAGCTCAGACATCATGAAATTTCGAAAATGGCTACCGTGATCGGTGACGATAGCTTGCGGGATTCCGAATTGTGTAATGATATGATTGAATATGAATAGGGTTGCAATTTTTCCGGTATTATCGAATGTAGGCATCGCCTTGTCCCATTTTGTGAAATAATCCATGGCTGTGATGATGTATCCATGCCCCCCGGTCGAGTGAGGGTTACACATCATGAAATCAATGTCCCATTTTATGAAAGGTCCAACGAAAACTACAGGGTGTAAAGGAGCAGGATGCGATCTTATTTTGTTGTTGTACGTTTGGTAAGCATGGCATTTTTGGACGAAAATAATACAATCTTTGAATAAAGAAGGCCAAAAATACCTTGCTCATAAGATATTTTGGGTAGTAGCATACCCAGACATGTGACCACCACATGCTCCAGAATGGCAGTTGTTCAATGCTTTCTCAATCTCATCATAGGCGAGACATTGTTGAAAAACAGAGTCAACCCCACGCCGATAAAGAGTGTCACCAAGGATAATATACTAAAGGGCTTGGTAATGTATACGACGACGGTCAGTGCTAGACAGATCGAGCCAGAAAGTCTGATTCTGGAGATAAATAATGACATCTCCATACCAAAGGTCATCAAAATTGATCAGAAAAAGGGATTTGTCAGGTAAAGAATCCTCTGCTACATTTCATGTCTCAGTGCATGGAAGGCCACATATCAATTCGGAAAACACCAAGGATTTCTTAGACTTAGCGTGTTCGAACTCTATGTAAAACTCCTAGAGAATCACAATCCATTTGGAGTATTTTCCCCCTATGAATTGGCATGTAAGAATGTGCTGCATTGGGTTGCAATCGAAAATTACAGTGGTCTTGCATAATAGGATATAGTGATGAAAACGTTGGACAACTTGAACAACTACCAAGGCCAATTTTTCAATATGTAAGTATTTGGTTTCGGTATTTGTGAAACTTGGACTTAAATAATAAATGACATGCTAGTCGTGTAAATTGTCTTCTTGGACTAGAACCATGGCAATGGTAGAGTTCAAAGCAGCGAGATAAAGGAAATAGTCTCGACTATAATTAGGTGGGAAAAGTAGTGGGGTATGGGTTAAAGTCAGTTTCAAAGCTTTGAAATCTTTGTTGGCAGTGGTATCCCATACGAGCTCATAACCTTTCTTCATTAGTCGAGTAAATCTGAGCGTTAACTCCACGTAGTTTGGGATGAAACGACGTAAAAAGTTTGCCTTCCCTTGCAAACTTTGAAGCTGGTGGAGTGAGGAAGGAGGAGGGAGATTGAGGATTGCCTCGACATTCAAAGGATCTACCCTGATCCCCTGACGTGATACATTAAAGCCCAGAAGTTGGATAGAATCCACACAGAAGACACATTTGTCTGGCTTTAAGTGTATACGACAAAATCGACAACGAAGGAAAATGGCTTGGAGGTGTGTCGGATGGTCACTACGATGCATGGAAAACGCCGATAAGTCATCTAGATATGGCTGTACAATGTTCTTGATATCATGAAAAATGTAAGACACGACACGTTGAAAAGTTGCACCGACGTTCTTTAAACCGAAGGGTAGTTTCTAGTAGGCAAAGGTTCCCCAAGGACAAATAAAAGCAGTTTTGTGTTGATCTGCAGGCAAGGTGTTGATTTGATTATATCTGGAGAAACCATCCATCAAAGAGAATATTTCACTCCTGACACAATCATCGACAATCTGGTTAATGAAAGGGGTGGGAAAGTTGTCCTTAGGACAAGCTTTGTTGATATCCTTGTAATCAATGCAGACACAGATCATATGTTGTTTCTTGTTAACCAGAACTAGATTGGATACCCAATCAGTTAAAGCCACGAGATAAATAAATCCAGCTTTAAGAAGTTTTTCAACCTCAATCTTGATAGCAACTGTTTTACGAGGGTGGACCAGGCGAAGTCTTTGCTGGACAGGTTTAGTGCTTGGGTACGTCTTAATTTCGTGTACAAAAATATCGGGGTCAATACCCGACATCTCTTCATAGGTCCATGCGAAGATGTCACAAAACTCCTGAAAAAGGGATTTATATGTGACAACCTCATCGGTGGAACATGAAGCTCCGATGTGAACATTTTCGACAACTCCAGGTTTAATGGATATATCAAGGGGGATGATGGTGAAATGTTACTCAAGTTCCCTTCATATAACACATCGTGTGTAGACTCGGGAACATTAGAGACGTCAACAACGATTGACGGAGTCGAGATCCGTTGGTAACTCTCTAAGGTGTGTTGCTCTAGGAATAGGCTAGAACGATGATGCCCATCATCCCATGGGGTGTCTTCCATGGACATAACCGACATGATCATCTTGTTCGTAGGAAAAATAACGTGGAATATATTAGGAGATGAGTCACCAAGAGAGGGAGTAGAAGGGTTTTCTGATTGAATGGCTTGATAAGTGGATTCAACTGGACTTAAAGGCTTCTGGCCACCATAGTGAAGATAATAACCAGGTGCGGGTATTATCCACGGGTCAAAAGATGCGGGGGTTTCATGAACGGAGGTGGAAATCATGTTGATCAAGGAAACCAAAGGAGGTGGAACATCAGATCGTGGGATCAGGAACGTACGCATCAAAGTTGAATCTTTTAGTAGACCCACACCGACATTCTCATAGCTAGGGGGTGTCTTTGAAATGAGGGGTACGTTGCTAGTATGAGCATCAGAGTTAAAAAAGGCCATTTGGTCTACTGTGACAACTTTATCCTAGTGTGGAAAACATACGACACAAAAAAAAGTAGATACAACTGCAAGCATGGAATCAATCCATCTACGGCCAAGTAAGAGGTTGTAATCGAGAGGTGCATAAAAGACCTCAACTTCAACATTGATCGATTTGCCTTCTAACGTAATAGGAAACCAGGGGAGTACACCATAGGGTTTAAAGCCAGAGCCATTGAAGGCTTTGAGCGTGTTGTGTGATTCAGTTAAGGGAGGAGAGCCAATGGATTTCCAACAAGCAACAAACATTATGCACTTCGAGGCACCCTCGTCAATAACGGTTCTACAAATGTTCTTATCGATGACAACAACTTGTATCTGAAAAGCGAGTTGAGGGGGTAGCCTTTGAATGTGATCCTCTAGGTAAAAAATTATCAAATTCGTATCCGTAGGGTCAATTCCATCAATAGCCTTTAACAGTGCCTTCCATTGAGTGGGACAACTTTGAAGGACTTCGAGAGACGACATCACGGAAGGTGCTTGCATCATATATTCTACAATACTATAGTTCTGAGCAGCATGTGCTTGAGGATTGAAGGCAGACTTTCGAACAACACCCTTTGGGGGAGGGTGAAGAATTGTATCGAGACTCGGTCGTTCGATATGAAGAGGACCGTTGGGAGGTGAAGTTGAGGGAGACTATTGAACCAACGGAGGTGGCATATCGTTAACTTTCTCCTTTGAGGAAGAGTAATCTTTGGCTCGAGTGGTAAGTGTAACGTCATTCTTTTTTGAATCATCAGTGAACATAAGTCCATAAGAAGTAGTGGAGGGAGAGGGTTGGTCATGAATGACCAATTGGGCCTCCTGTTGGGAAGGGAAAGGTTGGGACAAAAAGACAGGTGTGGGAGGTTTCGCTGTCCCTTGAAGGAACTTAGTAACCTCGACCCATCTTGGACAATCTTTCATGTAGTGATCATCACCATTGATAAGGCAAGGGTATCATGGTTTGCGTTTATCCTTATCATTAGCAGGTTGTGTTTTGTCTTTCTCAGATTGTGGGTTATTTTTATCCTCTTTATTCTTACCATTCCCTTTTTTATATTTATTTTTTGCGATAGGGGTAGATTGAACGAATTTCACCTCAGAGGTTTTGTCGGTGGAAGGAGTAGGAGTCAGAGCATTTTGAATGTTAGAAGGAGTAGACTTGGGATTGGTGGGAGAGGCTTGTGTAGATTGAGGTTGACCATGGAAAGTGCCAATCACACCATCAGCCACATGAGAAGCAACGGGGGTACTTGAGGTAGTGGTGGTAGGACGAGGTGTGTCAAGGAGAAAATCGTAAAGAGTACCCGTATGTGAATAAACGAGATCGAGGTATTGAGCACGACTGATCGCCTGTTCTTCTGTGAAAACTCCACCCATGGCAATGTCACGCGAGATTTTATTCACGAAGGATTTCATGAACCATTATGCCAATAACTGATAAGGAAGATTGAGTTTGATCAAATGTCATCTTCGTCTCCACTCATGAATGTGATCGTAGATGTGAGTGGCCTTATTTTGCTTGAAGGAACTCAAAATCTCGGTTCCCGTTTCATAACGGATTGGAAACTGGTAGTGTGTGAGGAAATCCATGGCTAGGGTATTAAAGTCAGTGAAGAAACCTCATGGTAATTCTATATACCACTTTGCAGCCAAACCCGTAAGAGTTTGTTGGAAGAGTCGTAACCGAATGGAATCGTCCATCAAAGAGCTGGACGAAAACCAAAGGTGAAAAGTCATGACATGGTTGTTTGGATCTTCTCCCGATTTACCATCAAATTTTGGAATGTCGGATGTTAGCTTGGCTGGTATAATGGGTCAATGGGGAGAATGAAGGATGGGGTCATTCAAGATTCTAGACAAGTCAGGAAGATCCGAAGTGGCTAAAAAAGGTAACTGTCTATTCACATGAGGATACTGGTGACTTTGGGGAGGAAGTCCTGTCGGTATACCAGTAGGACTGTAAGCAGTCTGCATGTGAGGTGAAGGTCCTGACATATTCATACGTGAATGTGGAATCATGTAGCCCATAGGGTTGTACTGATTAGGGATGTTTCCCTAGAAAGGGACACTAGATTGAACGTTCGAACCCCAAATGGGATTGGAAGAACTGAGATGCGAATGACCTGAACTAGGGGGTATGAAAGAGCTAACTTGAGGCTGTTTCCCCCCAAACGATTGTGGATTTCCCCAGATGAGAAGGTTCCAATACTGGGCTAATGATCATGGAATGTTCTGTCCACAAGATGGGGTAGAAACTCCAAGCGTGGGTTGTCCCCCAAGCGGGAGTGGCCTTCCAATTTGGTTGTGACCTCCAAATTGAGTTTGCCCCTCAGTGTTATATTGTCCTCCAACATGAATCTGAAAACCAGAAGTGAATGATGGAGTAGAGACTCCAATTGGATTGGAGCCACTTGGGCCAAATCCTCCCATAAAAGGTGGATAAGACCCTCTAGAGGGGACCTGGGAAGGTGTCAGAATAAAATCGACAACATCATTGTATCCAGGGGGAGTAAAAATTCTAGAAGATCTGGATGGAACTTGGGTAGGAATAGGGATAGAAGTATTTAAAGCATGGTACCCATGAGGACGAGATGGGAGAGGTCTAGATGAAAGTGGTGTACTGATTGGAGCTTGGGTAATCACCGTATTCCCAATGGGAATAGTCATAGCATGTGGGACCATTGTGGAAAGGGCCATTTGAGGAGGAATGGTCAAGCTAGGACTAACAGACTGTGTGTATGAACCCACGAAAAGATAACAAGTCGTGCTATTAAAGTGATCTAGAGGTATCGTATAAGTAGCAGATGTCTCGGGTAGTTCAGAGTTGACATGTATATCAGCACCTGCACCCGAGCCGTAAAGGTCTCACATTGTAGATGGGGTTTGAAATATGTCAGTGGTCAAAAAATTATCCTCACTTTCCAGGTCGGTAAGAGGTCCGGTTGGTATTTTGGAAGTGTCAACAACAAGTTCTCCGGAGGAATTCAGTCGAAGAATACGTCTCTCGTATCCAAGAGGTATTCAGAAAGCGTCTAGAGAATCAGAAAAAATTCAAAAATTGTCTAGAGAATCAGTGCTTTCCACTTGATATGGTATGTTGTCTTGGACCTCACTCTGTTGAGGAGAGCCCTCTGATAGGTTAGGAAGCAAGGGTTCAAAAACTTCCGGATCTTCCAGAGGTATTCCTTGCATCCTACGTGAACAACGTGGAGGGTCAATGTTGGTTGAACCAAAAATTTTACAGAAAAAATCTATGGCCAACTATGAAAACAAACAACACTCTCTAATAAAATATAGGAATCAGACCAAGTAAACAAAACCTTCCTATTTCTAAGTCACTAGTTGGTGATGAAATCCAACGTCGCGAAGTCAAGATAAGAAGAGGCTAGGACAAAGCGGGTAGAAAAGTTACGTTGATGACCTGCTTAACGGACTTACGCCTTGGTGCATGCTTCCACACATAATCGCAGGTATACCCTCCAAGGATCCCAAGTGACTCTAGACAACGTCAATTCCAGGTACCGCGAATTCTTGCCCCTCCACAGTCACCTCGTGTAAGACCCTAAGAAGATAGGCAACTAAGGCTGCCAAGAACAACAATGATGCCTAGGGAAATAGTTGACAGTCCGATCCATGTGCAAAGGCAGGGTATCTAGCCCGAAATCAACTTGAGAGGCTTCCACTCATCATTGTGGGTATACCTTCAAGTGACCCCCATAATACACGCAATCTCTACACTGAGATCAACAAAGCAGGGTGAGTAACTCTGCCAATCTCAATGCGACCTCGGGTTTGACCCTTGTGTGAGAAGGGCTTCCCATGACAAAATGTTGCAAATGGAATTAAAGACTCCCTATCACAAGATGCTATTGTGTGTTTTGTTCTTTGTAGAGTATGTTTCACAACCTATTCCAAAGCTTTAGCCTAGCTAATGTTGGTGTAAAAGAGCCCTAGAAAATAAAAGTTACTAATTGATTTTTAGATTTCCCAATGTTTTTTAAAGGCTGTTGTTACTCAGGAGGGAGACGTGAATGAAACCAATGTTGTGTAAGACCTTGACCCAATAATATGCAAATAGAAATGAATGATGCATTTTTTTTTTCAATGAACTCTATCTACAATAGGGAGAAGGTATTTATGGAATGATGTAAGCTATGAAATATACTTTCTTTTTCTTGAATGGACACAAATGCAAACAACCATAAACAATGTAGTTTCTCTATGTTCTCTTCTTTTGGATGCAATAAAATTTCCTTATATATGATTACTTAAAAGAATAAGTGACTTTAAATTCTTCCTTTCTAAAACCAGATCAGGGGTATGACAAAGAAAGGACAAGTAATCCAAGAAAAATTATACACTCAACAAGCACCCAAATCAAACTTTCAATGAAGATAAAAGTAAAAAATGACAAGAAAGTGTTTCTTCAAATGTAAATGAAAAATGACTTCCCAATCATCAAGCAATCCAGAACATGTAATCAATCCAAAACTTTAAATCCAATCAAAGACTTTTAATCGAACAAACACTCAGATACAAGCTCAAAGATTATACCCTTGTCGATAAAAATCAAAGACAAAAAATGGAAAAAGACTAAAAGAGAGGTATTCGATCTCCGAAACCAATCAACAACAAGTTAAACTTCTAGAAAACAGTGAAGGGCTGGCATTAAAAGTCCCTCCCAACTAATTAAAGAAAAACTGAGCATCAACAGAAGCTAAAACCCAACTCAAAAAAATTCACAGGCATCGCCGCAGCCTAATAGCATATCATAGTGCGGAGATGAAGAGTTTCCACAGGCTAGAAACCAATAGGGTGCGGAAAGTTCGTACTGCAACAAACAACTAGGGTGCGGAAATGGAAGGTTTTTGCATGCTATGTATAGGGTACAGTGCGGAAGTGTCTGTAAATCAAGAAATTTTGATAAGAGGGTAAAGGATCTAGAACAAAACAAGACAGGACATGATGCTTTCCCTAAGTTTCTACCATTGAATATACTACCAAAGAAGGAATGGATGACATACCTTTAGATATCTCTTCCTTATATCTCTGTTGTCCCCGCTTCGCTCCAGTGCTCTTGTGATATTAGATCTGCAATGACACAAACCAACCAAAGTGAAATCAACAATTGTAGATTCAGTGGAAACCTAAACATGTGATCAAGGAGTCATGTAATAAAACGTTAATGATTTTATGGGAAAGAAGCATGTCACCGTATCATATTAAGTAAAAGTGGAAGATACAACCAAATTTCTTTGATGTCGCAAGTTCCCTTTCGGTGGTCCTTTGTTCCAACACGCATATACACTTGCTTCGAATTTGTATGAAGATGGTCCACAAAATCTTGATGGCCAAATAGAGGCCACAAGCATCAGTTGTAACAGGATCCTTCACACAGTCTTCAACCTATTCTTTCAACAATTATTTGCTCAATCTTGCTTAACCTTTTCCATGAGAAACCCATCATTATATAGGTTAAGGTGAAGTGGTTACAAGGATGAGGATGATCCCACCAAATTAGAGAAGTCAGTAAGATCACAACCATACGGACACCACCTCACATTCTAGAAGATTCACCTTCTAGAAACTTCATGAAACTTGTTCCTTTTCTTAGCTTCAAATGCCACCGCACCCTGCCTATATAGAAGCATGCAGAAATCCCATGAGCCAGGCATAGAGCAGCCTACGAAAATCAAAGATTTCTAAAAATATGCCTTGTAGGGGAAGAACTTAGTCATTTTCCTCATGTAAAAGATTGTTTTGAGACCCCAAACACATGCCTGTAGGGTCATCACCAGAGTGACCAAAATAATGTGTAACACTAGGATAGTGCCATAAGATAGCATTCATTCCAAACCAACCTCATCTGCAAGAGTTGGCCTTCAAAAAGAGGCAGGATTCTCCAAATTTTCCTCCAACCAAAATCAATGCTCCCCTATAATTAGAGACAGAGTGTTGATCCTAGATCAATTCTCCCTAAATAAGTTAAAGGGGGCGTTGATATATGGGGTAACACTCCCCTAGCATGGCCAGGGGGCCCTACCTTTAAAAAATGTTCCAAAAAGGGTTGATTTATCAAGTAAAAAGTGTGTTTCTGGCCTTGAAATGGTGGGTTTATTCCTCCAATATGACTTAAGGATCATGGAAAATGTTCTTTGATGGTTTCAAGGGGCTAAAAAACATATAAACACATAGGAAAGTGCATGCAACACTTAGTAAGGTGCATACATCACTTGAAGACACTTGCGACACTTACCAAGGTGCATACGACACTTCTATGACACTTGTGACACTTAGGGTGAGATACTTAAGTGTGGAATTTTGTTGTGTAAGACCTAGACATTTTTCTCTGTTGTCGGTTACCCAACTCGCCCTCTAGACGTTTTTATTTCTGTTGAATATCAAAATCACCCTCCATGCATTTTTATTAGTCGTTGAATGTCAAATTCACCTCTAGATACCCATTTTGCCCGATTCATTTCTCTCTTCTTTTTTTTGACCAACAACATTTGCTAGCCTACTAGATATACCCTTTATTCAACTGGGTTTTCTCTTGGTTGACTCATATCCCTTGGTAGTCCAGACATTTGTTCAAGTCAACTTATAGATGGTCGACTTTCCTTTCATCTAGTTGAATTGTTGGTCAATTGGTTGACTCGAATTTTGGGTAGTCGACTTGCTTTTCATTCAATTGACTCGACCATTGAAGCATTAAACTAGATAGTCATTGGGCCAACTCGACTGGTGGGTGGTCAATGAGTCTGTTATTGACCGACTCAACTATTGGCTTGGACGGTTTAGTTTCCATAAGCTTGTGAGAGATAAGATTACAATGGTATTGCAAAGGATTCCGCGTTGGTGAAATGCTTAGGCTATAAGACTTCCATTTATAGATAAATCCATTATGTAAAGAAAAGGAAGAAATTATAAACCACTTTCTCATATTTTGTTCTTACATTGGTGGGCATTATAAGGAATCATAATCGTCGACAACGATAAAAGAAATCTAGCTTGGAGAGATAATTGTTGATTGTCTCAAAACTTGGTAGTCTAAATACGAGTTGAAAATATTCAAGGCCCTACCCTTGATTATGTTAACTTTTGGGGTTACTTCAAAAGTGTTTACACCATGCTTGGGGGGCTTCATGAGATTTTGGGTACATGGTGTATGTTCAACACTTGCATGGCGTGAGATAGATTAGCACATGATAGATAGTCCTTTATGGATTTGAATAGTTGAGATAACTTGTTCAATGAATGCTTGTCCTCATATGGTTGTTGGCTTAATGTACTTTCCTTAGGCATTGAAGTTCTCTAAAAGCTTTGGTGGATGCCCTTCATTGGGGCCCCATGAAGGATTCACTTGTATGGAGAGTTCCCTAAATGGGATGAGGGGTGGTGTGCATACTAGAGGAGGGAATCGTGCCCTAGTTGGCATGTGTCTGCTTGGGTTTTGAGTGCCATAGGCTGGGGGATGCCTAGGGCTTCAACAATATTCTAGCAGAGGTAGTTGATGTAGTAGAGTACATTGCTTAGGAGGATCTATGGTGTCCATAGAGGCTTATGATGGAGGGATGTGGACTTTCCTTGTGTAGCTATATTACCATGGAGCCATTATTGTGCGTAAAATCACCTTGGAGCATTGCACATGTACTTTAGAGTGTAATGTCTCATTTGTGTTGGCCTACAAGTGCTCATCATAGGTTGCTTGTGATGGTTAAGGCCCACATTGTATTGTTAACCTCCCCCGCCTCTCATATAAATATAAGGATATAGAATTTTCATTGAGATATGTTCATTCACTCACTTGTATTCACTCATGTGATGAGATGTGACATAGAGAAGACTATGCACTAGCCTCTCTCTCTCTCTCTCTCTCTCTCTCTCTCTGGAGTCTCCACATGTTCTTGATCTCTCTCTCTCTCTCTCTGGAGTCTCCTCATGTTCTTGATTTCTCTCTCTCTCTCTTTAGTCATTGGGGTTTCTTGGTCTTCTTGGAGTATCTTAGAGCATCTTGGAGCTCTAGGGTTAGGGTTAATCCCTTGGAGATTGGAGATTATGGTTTTGCGATAAAATCCTAAGGTGGAATTGTGAAGAAGAAGAAGGGGGAGATGATGTCTTTCCTTGGAGAATGTGTTGTAGTGATTCTTGCATATTGGATCTTCTTAGTTTCCAGAGTTTTGTTGATTTTCCCTAGCTAGGGTTTATAAATCTAGAAGGATTTGTATTATCCTTAAGAGAAGACTATGGTATGTTCATGTATTTCATCTTGAGCATATGAATGAAGTTTCCAACTATCCAAAAACTTATGCGATTTCTAGATTTGATTTTGAGCTATATATGTTATTTACACATTGTTGTTTACAACCATACATGTCTCGTTCATTTGACATAAGTAAAAGGACAATTATTAAGTGATTTCACATCTAAGTGAATAATATAAAGGGATGATTTTACTATTGTCTTATTACTATCATTTTGTTGAAAAAGAGTATTTTTAAGAACTGGTTATTGGTTGATAAGTTGCCCTGAAAGGGATGAAACTTATCCCTTTGGTTTGATATATTTTCTCCTTGAATTGCCAAGAGGTTTGGGTTGTTTTGAAGTGAAACATTGTACTATTGTTGTTGTTTTTTTGTACCTTGTTTTACATCAGAAGGCTAAAATTCAAAAGGCTAAAATTTGAGAAACCTTCTAAGTTGAAGGGGGAATTTTTGTTTTGCATTGAATTTTGAATTCCTAGAATTTTTCACATGAAATTAAATCTTGTTATGGTTGAGATCAATATTGAGTAAGAGGGAGCTTGTATTTCAACTGGATTTTACCTAGGATAGGTGCTTGACTTAGTTGTGGTCATTGCGTGAGAAACCCTAGGTTTCTTGGGGGAAGAATTTGTACCTTAGAAAGGGTTTTGTCTACTTCATATACTATTGATTTTGTGCACTTGACACTTGTTGAGGATGTGTAAGGTGACTCTCAGTCTCACAAGGTGTGAGAGGTTGGTTGGAGCTTCTAAATTTATTCCATGGAAGCTTAGGCTTTCGATTCTTATGGAGGAGGCCAATCTCTGGGAGGAGCATCTTGAGAAGGAGTGTGTAGAACTTGTCGATCCAACACCTTTGGCTGCTCATAGAAAGAAGGAATCCGAAGTGAAAATAATCATTCTTGATTATGTGACAGGTAAGAAGATGTTAGATTCTTTGGTTGCTTTATT
The DNA here is from genome assembly GCA_009831015.1 of Picea engelmannii. Taxonomy (NCBI): domain Eukaryota; kingdom Viridiplantae; phylum Streptophyta; class Pinopsida; order Pinales; family Pinaceae; genus Picea; species Picea engelmannii. The sequence goes on from WSFP011200994.1 coordinate 53,111, forward strand.
TTATAACTCTTATGCTTCTGGACATATGCTTTTATGAAAACAACTCTTAGTTATTCACATGAGCAAGACAAATATTATGGTGAGCTACTTGACTAGGATCAATGAACTAGAGGATCGGTTGGCAGCCATCAGAACTAAGGTAGAGGATTAGGACTTAGTGTCCATTGCCTTAAAAAGGATTTCTCCTTCCTATATGCCTACTTAGTGTTCATTGCCCTAAAAGGGATTTCTCCTTCCTATACACATTTTATTCAAGGTATTTGTTTGTGAGAAAATATATCAAAGCCAAGCTTTGGGTTGATCTTGTGTAGGAATAAATAATATTTTAGTCTTATTTTGAACATCAAGGGGAAGTAGATGTTATTGGTCTTGTTGGGAAGATGAATAAGAATAACAAGAAAGGATCCAAGAAGAAAGATGGGACAAATACATGAAAGGAAGACTTGAGTATGGTGATGTGCTTCCAATATGATGAGATGGGACATTATACAAGACAATCTCCATTGAATAAGGGAAAGGGTGTGAGACAAATTGTAATTGGAACTGTTTCAGGTGTAGAGGATATGAACTCTCAATTTGAGATTGTATTTTCCATGAATTATTGTTTTATCTTATAACATTGTGTTTAGTGTTGGTTGGTATGTGGATAGTGGAGCTTTGAGACACATAACATGTGACATGTCTCCATTCAACATGATTCAAGAGTAAGAGGGAGGCATGCCTATGGAGCTTGGCGATGATGGAACTTACCTTATGATAGGATTTGGCTCCATTTCATTTCAGATACCTTCAGATGATGTTCTTGAGCTAGATCACATTTGTTGGTTTTTGGTTTGACGAAGAACCTCATTTTAGTTTCTTGTATGAAAAATGTACAATGGAAAGTTTCCTTTGACTGACAAAAGTAAACCAATGATTGTAGTCTAGCTAGTCCAAGGAGTTTGGATAGAGGGGTGACATAGGGTGGCCTTTAAGGTTAGTTGTTGATCTAGTGGCGTGTGTACATTGAAATGGGAGGCTAGAAGAGGTTTCTAGCTTCGATGAGGCACTTGCATGGTGAGAGGTCATATAGCGAGGTTCAACACTAATTGTAGATGCTGTTGTAACAAATATTGAAATTTTGGCTTTCGGTAGCTTAATAGGAAAAATTTTATAGCGTTAGATACCAAAAATGCAGACTTTCGGTAGCTTAAATCTTAGATTTCATACGCCCTTAGCTACCGAAAGTGCAGGTGTGGAAAATGACCATCTGTCTGTCACACGCATCACTGAATGTTCTCTACCTGTCATCCTCAGTCAAATAATGCCGAGATAAGTTCCAAAGAATGGGTTGTTTACTTTTGTTCAGTCGCTGTGGTTGGTTTAATGTTTCTTTTAATTGAACGATGACACTAATTGCACCCCATCCTCATGATCTTAAGTACCACAACAGTGTAACAGTCACAAGCCAACTCACGTAAAAATCCAAGGAGAGAATCCACAGGTGCACCAGGGCCAAAACATCTACGATATTACACTAATCAGTCGAGACCAAGTGTTCAAGTGCCACGCATTAAGCCGCATGGAGGAAGAGCTCACGATGAGGCACGAAAAGAATGAAATACATTCCAAGGAAATCGCTAGAAGGGTTTTACATAAATGCCACGTTACTTTTTTGGGATTTTGACCGTCAGAAGAACATTAATAAGCAACTCCTACTTTCCCCCGAAGCCCGAAAGCCCAAAATTGAGGTTTCAGCCTCATGCATAAAATGCCGATGTGTTAAAAGTTCCAGGATTTTCGGTAGCTTATGGCGCCCTAAAATTACACTGTTAGCTGCCAAAATCTAGGGTTTTCGGTAGCTAAAGCGCCCCTATTTTTGGTCTGTTAGCTATCGAAATCGCAGGTCTTTCCAACAAAAACTGCATGTGGGAAAACTCACTTTTCTCAACCTTGAAGAGGCCGTTTTACACATTCGAATAGTCAATTGACATCTACAGATCTTCAGATTTCCAGTGGTATCTTCAGATCCGAATTTAGAGTTCAGGAAGGTAGGAAAACATGCCCCTCAATATGGCACTGCAGACATGGCCCAAAAATGTAGGAAAGCACCCAGATTTTAGTTAAACAACTGCCAGTTCATTTCTCACGACTCTTAGTCGGTTTTGCGGTTGTTTCTCATCGGTTACAGGCAGAAGAAGTCTTATATATTATAGATCTCTTTGGAGAGACAAGAAGGGGGGAGAAAAACCCATCAACCTTTTTTTTTTGGCTGGGTTTGTAATGCTAATTTCTTTCAACAATATTTGACAGGAACAAAGAGATTCTAAATTGTGTGTGTTAAATCATGTATTTCTTGTGCTTTGATGTTCTATCAAATTTTTTCTCCTTGTCATTAATTCATTTAGGCTGTAGCAGTCACAATTCAGTACAACCTCTACAATGACTGAATGTAAAAGCATTTATTTGATTGTGGCTTTTCCTCTGTTTTGCTGTGAGCAAAACAAGACCCATGCTCAGATATATTTGCTTAATTTTTGAATATTAAATGCAACCTAAGTGAGTTTTGTGTTATTTCTTCTACTAAAGGGAAGGCCAGATTTATCCTTGTTAGATACATTGCTTTTTGTTTTAGTTTTTTTTTATCTCACTTCTTCTATCTATCCTTATGACTTTAAAAGGATTTAGCAGTTTAGGTCATGCCTCTCTATTTCTGATTTTTAATGATTGAAAATCATGTTTCATACCTAGTTCTATAAGTCTCATATAACTGATCAATCGACAAATTATTATTTCATTTAAAATGTGCTAAGGCTTGGCTCTATTAAAACCTAGAGTCAACTCTTGCGACAACATTTTCTAGCACCGTTGCTGGGGACGGAGGAACGAAGTTATCTTCCCTGGGATACGACAAAAAGTTTAGATCTATTCCTTGATGGTGAACAAGGGATAGGCATTCAATTGGCTGTGATCATTCACTTGGTGACTCCTTAGTTTGAAGACTCTACATGATTCATTGGTGACTCCACTGGTCTCAAAATGTCAAATTCGTTCACTGCTCGGATTGTTGCAAGGTTTTCTCCTCTGGACTTTACAAATGTTTATGGTTTTCCAAACACTGTTCCAGACATTAAAATTTGGGAAGATGTCCTTCATAAATTTTGAGAATATGCGGACGATAATCCCGCTCAACGCTTGTTTGAATTCCACAAGCTCATGGATGAATTAAATGTACATCATGAAGATGTCCTCATGAAACTGTTTATGTTTTCTTTGGAAAGAGATGCTAGACTCTGGTATAAATCTTTACCCCATTCTAGTATTCCTTAATTGAAACATTTTCACATACTTTTTCATTAACATTGTAAAAGAATCTATTCATCTGAAATACTTTTTGAAGATTGTTGTAATATAAAATTCATAAGACAAAAAGATAAAACAAATCTTCTTGAAGAGGAGGAAGGAATAATAGAAATTTCTCAAGTCGATGAAGATAATCAGTATGAAGAAGAGTTGGCTGATAAAGAAGCATAATATGATAGCTCTTGTGATCATATTCGAGAAGAAGATATTCAACATCATGGTCAACCTGCAGAAGAGAAAGAAAATAATAGTTGCTTGATCCAGAAATTACACAGACCACCTCCTCCTTTAATAAAAGAAGAGATAGATCTGCTCCTGAATAGTTATGTTGCAGCCCTTGCTTACACAGATCTGCAACATCCACACAGTCTTGAATATGTGAGTGAAACTTCTCCTATTATTACTGCAAATATGATTTTAAATGATGACATCCATGAAACTATACAGGAAGTTAGTGAACCTATTTATGATGATGATTCCCTGCCAGGAGATCAGCTTGTAGACTCTGTTTTGTTTCATGAAAAAGATGTGGCTATCATGTTTAACAATCCTGAAGAATGTTTGGTGTCCGAGAATAATTTAGATTTTGATGTGGAGGAGTATAAATCTGAGATAAAAAGCATGCCAGGGAAAGGATCAAAGTTGCTCATGGTTGATACCCGAGTATTTTTTCTGATTGATAACACTTCAGATTTATCTGCTGCACCCAGATATGATGTGTACACCGATGATTATAAGATCATTTCCTTGGAACAATTTGCTGCAGGTTTTTCATGGAGGAAGGATGGTCTTCAAGCAAAATTCAACCATCTTTATGACCATACCAGATCAGATGATTTTGAGCACAATGATGCAGAACAAAGAATCCTAGAGGAAATTTGTTATTTACCTCAGGACCATGCATTTTTTCATGATCCTTTTGCTGACCTTTTAGATTCATTTAATGGAGGAGTATGCTATATCATGGATATTTTGTCACAGGAATCGAGGAAAAGTTTGAACATTCATGATCAACAACATGTCATATGGAAGTTGTCAGTTTCCTTTTTTAGCCTGCTCAAAGAAAGTGTGAGCAGATTTCAAATAAGTAGACAGTTATTGGATTGGCTTCACTGGCATTTTTGTATCATTTGATTTAGTGGTAATTTTTCAGTAATAAGAGTAGGTGATGTATACAAATAAGCTTAACTTTGAGAATTAGAGTATAGCGGTGGTTTTCAGTATGTTTCTAGTTTAGTTTGGAATCCAGTATGGTTTTGTTTTAAAGCATTATGACTCCATAGCCCAATGAATGCATAAACGGTTTTTTGTTTTGGAAAGGTGCAAGTAAAGTGACAGGGTTCAGAGTTTGATAAGGATGATTTCAGGTCACCCAATGGATGAAGGCACGTGGTCTACTATTCTTGGCGCTTTGTAGGAAAGCACCATCCGTAGATGTAGCCTATGTTGTAACAAATATTGAAATTTTGGCTTTCGGTAGCTTAAGAGGAAAAAATTTATAGCGTTAGCTACTGAAAGTGCAGACTTTCGGTAGCTTAAATCTCAGATTTCATACGCCCTTAGCTACCGAAAGTGCAAGTGGGAAAAATGACCATCCGTCTGTCATGTGCATCATTGAATGTTCTCTACTTGTCATCTTCATTCAAATAATGTCGAGATAAGCTCCAAAGAATGGGTTGTTTACTTTTGTTCAGTCGCTGTGGTTGGTTTAACGTTTCTTTTAATTGAATGATAACACTGATTGCGCCCCATCCTAATGATCTGAAGTACCACAACAGTGTAACAGTCACAAGACAACTCATGTAAAAATCCAAGGAGAGAATCCACGGGTGCACCAGGGCCAAAACATCTACGATATTACACCAGTCGGCCGAGACCAAGTGTTCAAGTGCCACACATTAAGCCACATGGAGGAAGAGCTCACGAGGAGGCACAAAAAGAATACACACCAAGGAAATCGCTAGAAGGGTTTTACATAAATGCCACATTACTTTTTCAGGATTTTGACCGTCGGAAGAACGTTAATAAGCCACTCCTGCTTTCCCCGGAAGCCTAAAAACCCGAAATCGGGGTTCCAGCCTCACGCATAAAATGCTGATGGGTTAAAAGTTCCAGTATTTTCGGTAGCTCATGGCGCCCTCAAATTACACTGTTAGCTGCTGAAAGCCAGGGTTTTTGGTAGCTAAAGCGCCCCTATTTCGGTCTGTTAGCTACCGAAATCGCAGGTCTTTCCAACAAAAACTGTCTGTGGGAAAAATCACTTTTCTCAACGTTGGAGAGGCTGTTTTACATGTTCGAATAGTTGATTGACATCTACAAATCCTAAGATTTCTAGTGGTATCTTAGAATACTAATTTAGAGCTTAGGAAGGTTGGCAAAATTTCCCCGCAAGATGGTGCTGTAGACATGGCCCAAAAATGTAGGAAAGCGCCTAGATTTCAGTTAAACAACTGCCAGTTCGTTTCTAACAAATATTAGTCGGTTTTGGGGTCGTTTCTCATCGGTTACAGGCTGAATAAGTCTTATATATTAGAGATCTCTTTGGAGAGACAAGAAGGGGGGAGAACAACCCATGAACCTTTTTTATTTGGTTGGGTTTGTAATGCTAATTTCTTTCAGCAATATTTGACAGAAACAGAGATTCTAAACTGCGTGTGTTAAATCATGTATTTCCACTGTCAACTACACAAAAAATTCCCTCTTTTTAGTGAAGGAGTGAATGCAACACAAGGGAGGCTTCCCTAGTAGGACTTAGAAATCCTAAGGAAAGAGAAAATCAAGTCTAAGGCCTCCCAAGTGTCTACCCAAATACCACCAATAGATATGTGAAATAGATTAGGGTTCAGGTGGTTGATACAAGCTAATTCCATATTTGGTTTGAGGCACTCTAGGACAATTTTAGAAGGTTTATAAAAACAATACTTGATGCAAGGTGATCCCTAAACACTAGAAAAAAAAAACAAAAAAACTAAGAGCTGCTATAAAACTTGTATAAAAGATAACAAATTACATCATTAAATAAGTTATAATTGCAACAATACATCTATCCCTTGAACAAGTGATAAGCCAATGAAAAGTGGGGTTAAACAATGGATTAAATTACAGTTTTAGACAAGTAACAAAATTTGAAAATATAAATAAATATAACAACCAAGAAACCCTAGATGTCCAGCCCTAATTAGGCTAAAATAAAATCAACAAAAAACAATTTTTACGGTTTAAAGATAAAAAAAAATTGTAAGTATTTTTTTTTTTATTACCTTAAATAATCCACATACCAGTACACATGACTAAACTTGCCACATGTTTTGCCATACATATGGAAACCATAACATGTGGCTTTCGAGAGCAAACACTCATGTTTTTGTTAATGTTTGAGAAAAACTGGAAAACAAAATGAGTAATAAACATAGCTGTAACTATGGTCGTTCTTAACTTTGATGCATAGAAATAGAAAATAAAACTAAGCACTAGGTGAATCCGAGGTGCCATCACCACTTGGAGGTTGTGGTCGTACAAGAGCGAAGACATATGGTTGAAAACAGGTCGGTCATATACGCTTGACAGGCTTGCCTGAAAGAGAATCAAACAGAACATCCAGGCATTGACTGAGGATATCTTGATGGTGAAGTTGATCGTCCATGTCCCTTGTCATGTCGAAGATAAGTTGTAGATGTTTTGCTGAGAAATTGCAAGTGTTGGGTGTCTCTGGATGAGAGGCTACAAAAAGTTGAGGTGCGTTGACAAGTTGGGCTATCATCATAATTATTTCCTCGTTTCAAGATGGAGGGGTCTCTTCCTCAACCAGACAACCTCCCACATTTGACACGGGGTCGATTCTATGAGGCAATCGTCCAGAATTATGAGGGGGATCCTACAGGTCTGAGGCAGAGAACAAGAGAGAATCCATAGGTACTTGAGGATGAACCACATGAATCTATTCCTCGACATAAGCCATGACACTATCCTCATCCATCTAGTTTTGGTTGGACAAGGGGGAAATCTCCAAGGAAGGACCAACAGATATTGAGGAAGGGATGTGAGGTAGAATTGGAGCTGAGGAGGGACCAGGTCGGTGATGTCAAGCCACAAAAATATAATAAGCTGACCCACATTTCGGTTTGCCTCTTTCACGCAACATTAGAAAGGCAAGGGCAAAAATGATAGCCAAAAGGGGAGGAGAACACAAGAAATGGAAAAAACCAGGAGGGAAGAGGACATGAGAGAATCCAGAGGTACTTGAGGAGGAACCAAATGAATCTCTTCCTCGACATAAGCCATGGCACTATCCTCATCCATCCATTTTTGGTCGGACAAGGGGGAAATCTCAAAGGAAGGACCAACAGAGCTTGAGGAAGGGATGGGAGGTAGAATTGGAGCTGAGGAGGGACCAGGTCAGCGATGTCAAGCCGAAAAATTGTAATGGCTGATCCACGTTTTGGTTTAGCTCTTTCACATGGCATTAGAAAGGCAGGGGCGAAAATGACAACCAGAAGGGGAGGAGAACACAAGAAAGGGAAAAAACCAAGAGGGAAGAGGAAATATAACAACCAGACCATAGCGAAATGGAAATTCATGGGACAAATAAATGACCTAGGTAGAAACTCATGGGTTGTGAACCATGTGATAGTTCCAAGGCACAAAACACCTATGCTCAATTTGATAGAAAAGGCCCACATGTATGCAGATCAATGAACTTCATTTGTGGCAGTACCAGAACGAGTTCCAGAATGAGTGCTGGAATATTAAATCTTTAGGCCAAAACCCTACGATTTGATTGTGATTAAATACACCAACGAAGCTTGCATTCAATTCTTAAAAACATGATATGTTGGATGGAACAATTTCCTTTCATTTTTTGTTTGTACCTTCATCCACCTGTCAAAAAGAACAAAGATCATTAAATTGACATTTCAATGATGCAAACGTTTTAATAATGTATATAGTGAAAGCATCCCCATGCTATCCAATGCTTAGTTGTTTGGTGGATTGTATAGCCATATAAAACATGATGTTCATAACACTAAGTTTATCATCTACAAATTAGTTAAAACCAAATAAAATACATTAAAAAGTATAAACTCACATAATTTATTTTTAATGCTTCTAATTAATATATCTTAAATAAATGGTATGCTTTTAAAGGGTGAAGGGTATGGATTATGGTCAAATATGATGATACAATAGTGAAATGAGGTGAAAGAAACGGGGTATTTTAGGAATCCATCAGTACTTGTTCTGTGAAACCTTGACATTCGCTGTGGGTGAACCATTAAAATTTCCACCTTACACAGGCACACTACCTTCCTTCTTAATTGAATGCTGCACATACTGAAGAGACTAGAAGGAAGGATGGCGGTGGGGAGTGTTAATTTCTCCTGGCACATGTGTGCCAGATGTCACCCCATCCGGGGGGTTTAAAGGTAATTTTAAGATGAAGTACATGCATAAATACCCAAACATCTAGCCTTTTTGTGGCTGAAAATGAATATATTGTTGTTCTCTAACCCTAAATTAACCCTAAAAAAATAAAATGAGGTTGAAATTAGAGTTTTGTGATTGATTATTGGGAGAAGAATAGTGCCTAATATACTTTTGTGGGCATATGGGGTCAATTAAGGACTCCTTCGAAGAGATGTGAGCGGATCTAGGGTGATATCTAGAGGTTGTTCACTACTAACCTTAGAAGATCCTCCTAGTATATCACTACATCTTCAAAGAGAATTCAAGGGAAGGTTATTCACTAGTAACCTTCCAAGAGCTTTAATAAGAAGGGATTTTCCAAGAAAGATCCAAGAGAATGCTCAACCAAGCCATGGCACTATCCTTGTCCATCCAGTTTTGGTTGGACAAGGGGGAAATCTCCAAGGAAGGACCAACATAGCTCGAGGAAGGGATGAGAGGTGAAATTGGAGCTGAGGAGGGACCATGTCAGCGATATTGAGACACAAAATTGTAATAGGCCAACCCACATTTCAGTTTTCCTCTCTCACGTGACATTGGAAAGGCAGGGGTGAAAATGACAGCTAGAAGGGGAGGAGAATGCAAGAAAGGGAAAAAACCAGGAGGGAAGAGGAAAGCTAACAACCAAACCAGAGTGAAATGGAAATTTCCATGCCTTAACTCCATAAAATCAGTTGAAATGACACTAAGGAGCTCCATAAATACCAAATTGAGGGCTCTTAGCCCCCTCATACATGGTCTGTGACACCTCGACATTAGTTGCAGGTGAACCATTAAAAATTCCACCTTATGCAGGTGCACTACCATCCTTCTCAATTGAATGCTGCACATACTAAAGAGACTGGGAGGAATGATGGCGGTGGGGAGTGTTAATTTCTCCCGGTGCATGTGTTCCAGATGTCACCCCATCCGTGGGGTTTAAAATAATTTTAAGATAAAGTACATGCATAAATTCCTAAACATCTAGCCTTTTTGTGGCCGAAAATGAATATAATGTTGTTATCTAACCCTAAAAAAATAAAATAAGGTTGAAATTAGAGTTTTGTGATTGACTATTGGGAGAATAATATTGCCTACTATACTTTTGTGGGCATATGGGGTCAATTAAGGACTCCTTTGAAGATATGTGAGTAGATCTAGGGTGATATCTAGAGGTTGTTCACTAGTAACCTTAGAAGATCCTCGTAGTATATCACTACATCTTCAAAGACAATTCAAGGGAAGGTTCTTCACTAGTAACCTTCCAAGAGCTTTAATAAGAAGGACTTGTTCAAGAAAGATCCAATATAATGCTCAACTAAGCCATGACACTATCCTCCTCCATCCAATTTTGGTCGGACAAGGGGGAAATATCCAAGGAAGGACCAACATAGCTTGAGGAAGGGATGGGAGGCAGAATTGGAGCTAAGGAGGGACCAAGTCAATGATTTCCAGCCACAAACCTATAATAGGTCGGCCCACGTTTTGGTTTTCCACTTTCACATGGCATTGGAAAGGTAGGGGTGAAAATGACAGACATATAGGGAGGAGAATGCAAAAAAGGGAAAAAACCAGGAGGGAAGAAGAAAACTAACATCCAGACCTTAGCGAAATGGAAATTGCCATGCCTTACCTCGATAAAAGAAGCCAAAATGACAATGAAGAGATCCATAAAGACTGAATTGACGACTCTTAGCACCCTCGTACCTGCTCTGTGAAACCTCAACATTCGCTATGGGTGAACTATTAAAACTTCCACCTTATGCAAGCACACAAGCATCCTTCTTAGTTGAATGTTGCACATACTAAAGAGACTAGGAGGAAGGATGGTGGTGGGGAGTGTTAATTTCTCTTGGTGCATGTGTGCCAGATGTCACCCCATCCGGGGGGGTTTAAAGATAATTTTAAGATGAAGTAAATGCATAAATACCCAAACATATAGCCTTTTTGTGGCTAAAAATGAATATATTGTTGTTATCTAACCCTAAAAAAATAAAATGAGGTTGAAATTAGAGTTTTGTGATTGACTATTGGGAGAATAATAATGCCTACTATACTTTTGTGGGCATATGGGGTCAATTAAGGACTCCTTCGAAGAGATGTGAGAAGATCTAGGGTTATATCTAGAGGTTGTTCACTACTAACCCTAGAATATCCTCCTAGTATATCACTACATCTTCAAATACAATTCAAGGGAGGGCTATTCACTAGTAACATTCCAAGAGATTTAATAAGAAGGGTTTGTTCAATAAATATCCAAGAGAATGCTCAACCAAGCCATGGCACTATCCTCGTCCATCCAATTTTGGTAAGACAAGGGGGAAATCTCCAAGGAAGGACCAACAAAGATTGGGGAAGGGATGGGAGGTAGAATTGGAGCTGAGGAGGGACTAGGTCAGTGATCTCGAGCCACAAAACTATAATAGGTCGACCCACGTTTCAATTTTCCTCTTTCATGCGACATTGGAAAGGCAAGGGAGAAAATAACAACCAGAAGGGGAGGAGAACATAAGAAAACGAAAAAACTAGGAGGGAAGAGGAAAGATACCAACCAAACCAGAGTGAAATGGAAATTTCCATGCCTCACCTCCATAAAAGCAGCCAAAATGACACTTAAAAGCTCCATAAAGACCAAATTGACAACTCTTAGCCCGCTCGTACTTTCTTTGTGAAACCTCAGTATTCGCTGTGGGTGTACCATTAAAACGTCCATTACCCTAATCCATTACTCTGCTAATCCATTACCCTGAGGGTAATATGGGGTGGAGTGTGACAACTTAATGTTTTATTTTCTGCAAAAATCAACCATGGAAGCAAACCTGAATGCCTGAGCATTATCTGTAACTATCTTTGTGGGACAGCCAAACCTCGAGAAAATATTTCCTTCTAGAAACTCATGATGACTTTGTCTGTTGCATTTCTTGTAGGTACAACCTCAATCCATTTGGAATTTTGAATCTTGCAACCTGTCTTGCTCATCCAATAAACCAAACTGTCTGGCAACTGAAAATTAACCATATACTGCAAAAACTACTACACTGATGCCTTCATTTGGATATGGAGTCTTAGTCATCTTATTCTACCGTACACCAAACCAAACTAAAAACAAAAAATGATCGAATAATGAGCTTAGTTATATACAATGAACCTACTCTAACCAGCTGAATCATCTTGATCAGGGAAATGAAAATTTCCAAAGTAGCCAAGTAACCATTTTACTTGCAAAATGATATTTTTCTTTGCAAGAGAATGAAATATGGCAGAAACAATGGAATTTTTGTAGCAAAAACTTAAAATGCACCTTACACTTACTACTGCAATTTGACTGCATTCTGAATGTTGTAACATTGCAGATCTCCGAAAAAATTGACTCCATGTAGACAACCATTGGGTCTTGAAGATTATGATGAAACTCCTCTCGTTGATGCAGAAGACAAAGCTACTATGTGAAATTTGTTTCATCAGCACGACTGTGTTCCACTTGTCCTTCTTGAAATATTCTATTGACATCACAAGTTTCATATCCTTCGAGAGTAGAAAAACACTCTAGAAATTGTTCACATGTTTCTTGTGCAAAATTTCCTTTAGTAGATTCCAAAGCAAGATTATTATTATGCAAATCAGAGGGAAACTGATTGGTTTCATCAATTTGAATAGGAGACATATCATGCTTAATGAAATATTGTTTTTGTTGGACCGTCTCCTCATGAATCTGATTGAAACTAACATATTTATCTTTGTTATTTCCTTCCAAAATATTTTATTTACCGATGTCATACACATGAGCATGACTAAGAGGTTCCAAAGATGATGTGATAAAAATCTGCTCATCTTTTGAATCAAAACCGTTATAGACTGGTTCTATCTCTTCATGGACAATAGATTCAATACTCCACTGGAATTGGAGCACTATCATATGTTGACCTGAAATTTCACTATCATCATTATATTCAACATAAATTTGAGCACGCCGATAGGTTTAAAATGATAAAGATGAAGATTTATGTTCTTTAATGCTACATCAACAGTGTGATCTTCAATCATATTTGGAACAACTATTGCATCATAGCCAAAACTGCTAGGCACATTTGGGTTAATGACAAATGTGTCTACAATGTTGCTATCACAAGCATTCTGATCTTCATCATTAACAGATTCTTTATAATTGGAATGACAATGTAACAAAACAAATTCCTCACAACCTTCTTCCTCTTGAACATAAGAGTTAGAGGAAGATTCACGTGAGATAAAATCTTCCTCCATTTCTTCATCAATAATTTTTTTGACATTCATACTACCATAAGACTCACTCTGCTAAGTATACAATTTAAATTCTTCACAACAACTTTCAAAGAGAGATTCAACAGGATAAAATCTTCTACAATGGTCATTAAAAGCTATATGAAACTTCTTCAAGGAATATATACCAGAGTGAGGAAGATACCGGTACCACTGACATGCATCATCTTCTAAAGAGTACATGGACATTTTCATGAGGAAATATTCATGATGAATATGCAGTTGATCCATGCATTCATGAAACTTGATGAGGTGTTGTGAATGATGATCATCTTTATTCTCTTTAAATCCGGGTAGACAGTTTCCCCACTCATCTATAGTAGGAACAACATTTGGAAAACCAGGAATATCAACAAAATTAAAAGGAATGAACCTCAAAGCCAAAATAACTTTCATTTGATCATTTGATGACATTCTGGATCTGTGGAGTCACCACTGGATTCTTTAACCATGGAGTCACTAGGTGAATGATCGCAGTCTGTATGTGCCTGAACTTTGTTCACCATCAAAGATCATATCTGATTGTTGTCGTTCTCCCAGGGAAAATGTCTTCGTTCCTTCCTCCTCGACAACGACGCCAAAAGATGTTAGTCCCTAAATTTGTCCTTGACTGCTAAGGGAAAGTTAGGGAAGCTCATTTATTGCAATGATTTTATGTTTGTAGGTTTATTTTGGATTTTGGATTTGGTTTGTAGGTCAAGTAGTAAATGAAATAGGCAATTTCAATTTCTGATTACAAAAACAAGTTCCAATCACACTTACTTAGTCAATGGTATTCAATATGATGAGCTAGATAAGAAAGTTTAACATGAATGGAAAGAAAATTGCAAGTTCCCAATTTGTTAACTCACAGAGGAAATTCTTGATCCTAAATATTATTCAGAAACAAGAATGAAGTACTTAAACACAAATCTTGTAATGAGCAAGCAATCAACAAAATCTTTACATGCTTTCAAACATAAACATGATATATCAAATTCTTTCCAAAGACAGAGATGCATTTGAGTTAGAAAAGAAAGAATAGAATACAATAAGAGATAGTCTAACCATCAGATATCCTTTTCCATTAAGTGTAAAATGTAATAGGTCCCAAGTGTTACAATTACAAATAGAGTATTTTTGTTCTCCACTACTCGAACCCCCTCCCTTTGCACATCTTTCTTCATGGTTTATACAGAAAGACACATTATTATCAAGATCCAAAAATAGTGGATTTGAAAACCTTCATATCTATCTTTAGAAAGATATAATCCCAATTCGAATTGATGAGCTGACATATCCCTGAAAGTCTAGAATCATGAGATATGTAGGAAGTTTTATGGGAAACTGATTTTGGAGAAATACTGAAAAATAGGTCTCAAATATCTATTCGAATCTCTCAAACCATGATAGTTTTTGCAAAACTGAGAGAGGTTTTTCTAAATCAGCCTGTTCCTGACAAAAACCTTTTCCATTTTTTTTACAATTCGTTTCCAGTTTCTCGAAGAACGTTCCCAAAGTTAGTGTCTAAAACATGAAAAAACAACAAGCTACAGGAAGGTTTCAGTAGCGCCTTTCAAACTCTAATAGAAATCACATGAAACTTTGTGCTGCCTCTGCCAAAGTGTTAAGCTTATTTCCTGCATCCTTTTGGGTTGTCATGGCTCTAGCAACCCTCCTCTGAACCTGTACTTTTCTCTGCTTAGTATATTAAACCCTAATTTGTGATTTTGCTGCAAAATGGCTTATTTTCCGTGCTTATTTCCATGTGCTTTTCTTGTTTGCAGGTTGTGGAGGGGTATCATCTAGAACAATGACCTTCTCCGCGAGAGATGGATCTTGTTTTTCCTTAAATTCCAACCTCAATTTGTTTGTTGGGCTTGTATTGAGCCTATGAACCTGCAAATCTGCCTCGTGCACATACTTTGTTTTGCTAGGTCTTGGACCAAAATTATGTTTGATCTCCCGATTGTATAAACTTGGATATACATCATATCCTTGAACCTCAGGGGGTTGTTTAGGCTGATTTGCAACTATTTATTTTTCTTCGATCCTCTTTCTTTTTCTGCTGTAGACCTCTTTGATGACAGGGGTATGCTTGGATGGTTCCCCTGTTTCTACAAACAATTTTCTTGAACCATTCAAAACAATCTGTATGAGCCTCGAGAAGCTCTAGCCCCTCTAGCTCTATGCACTTCACATGTCCATTTT
>ML824027.1:0-30895 GCA_009831015.1 Picea engelmannii
CATCCCTATCCGATGGTGCCTTGTATTTGATTTGTATTTTCTTTTTTTCTTATTAGATTCTTCATAGAATCCCATTAACCAAGAATTTTGTTCACCTTATGTTGATCTAAATTACCAGGATGCTCACTTGGTATTATATAATTTTTTATCTAATGTCTTCCTTAACTCATCCTTTCTTCTCATTGGAATCCCGCTAAAAAACCTTTCATTAGAAAATTTTGTTACATTGTGTTTTCCTAAATTTCCAATTTCTCTTTACGTGGTCTCTTCCAATAACATGTTATAATGATTTTATTCATGTTTTCTTTCCATTATATTTGAATTTATCGAGTCATCCTTGGAATTATTCTAACAGTGTTACCATGAGCTTCTTTTATCCCTAATAATGTAATTTCATATCATTTTACTAAGTTTTCTATTGATGCATTTCTATCGACACTCAACTGATTTTTCTTTCTTTCTACTTATCCTTTCTATATTAGGTTGTCCCTTAAAATATTTTCATTAGAAAATTTGGCCACTTGATGTTTTTCCAAAGTCTCGATGGCATAGTGCATGGAAATTATAGTGACCTTTCCTTATGATTGAAATAATTTTCACAGTGAAACATTTTTCCTTTCTCCTCAATCAAAGTATCCCTTGGGTCCCTTCCATTGGAAATGTTTTCTACTTAATTTCTCTCTATTTTCTTGATGACTATCATTTCACCTTCCAAATTTTCACCCTTTCTCTATTCCTTGAGCACTTATTTAATAACTCATTTGATACCATTAAAATCTTCACCAAAAACCTTTGGGACTTTTGGGTTCCATGTGCCTCCCTGAAATCCTAATGATTAAAATTTGACCCATTTGATGCTCACTTTGATGATTGAACCTCTCCCTAGTATCTTTACCTTAATCAATTTTTATTTTTGTTTTTGTCCCTTCTTGCATGGAGACCCTATTCATTAGAACTTTTAGCTTCTTCTTGAGATATACTTTCTGCGATAACTATTTTCTTAGCCTAGCCTAATGGGAATATGGTGTCTCTTTCTTCAACAACATATCCATGGGTGATGTTATGGAAACATGCTTGTTCATATAATTTCTATAGTATTGAGTCTGACTTAGGAATGTCTTGAATTTGGAGCTATCTGTAGGTGGATCCAAGTAATTTATTACCTTCATTTTCTTTATATCCATCATCATGAAAATCCCTGAAGGAGCCACCTTCCCAGAGATCGAACCCTCGTAACCATTGGCCGCTAGGTTTTCCACCTTGTGGTACACCAACGACATGTTGAAGCAGTGGCAGTCCAATGTTGTGTTTCATGCATACTATCATCAATTGAAGGTTTCCATCGAGTCATTTCCATGCTTGACACCATGCACCCTGCACCAGTACAGACCAATAGCCAAGTTCCATGCAGATCCGCATTTCATATTGATCATTGCGCACAGAGACGGGAACCAGAAAGAGTTACAGTCGTACTACAAGCTAACAGATGAAGACATGGAGAAAATTACAAAGGAGTGGACGGAGGAATTCCTTGTACCCGTCGCTGATGCAGAACTCTTTGACACTGACACCATAGGAAGCCCCATAGTCACCTGGGTCGAGCATGTCAGACAGTCTAGTGGGACGAAGAAGAAGAAAAAGTAGGAGGAAGTCCAGGATATAGAGACTGATGAGGAGGACGACGTGTTTGAAGATAATGGATCCGAATCACTAGAAGGAGGAGGAGACAAAGAAAATGGACAAGGAGGAAGGGATGAGCAAGGAGGAGGCGAAGCTACATCGCCTAAAGACCCTCCCATTGGAACAGTAACACCGTAGAAGAGGAATGTCTCTCCAAAGAAACCTTCAGCAATGAAGAAGACGCGCACTAATAAGCCCCAGTTAGAGGCCACGCTCACGAAGGATGATATCAGTTTGGTCCGCGGAGCTATGGGGGATGCTTCAGAGGACATATTGCAAAGATGTAGAGCGAAGCAGGAAGATATATATGGAAGGGTCAAGAGGGAATTGAAGGAAGTACAACAATCTAGTCGTTTAGTCCGCGTAATACCTACTGCGCCCTCCTCGTCACAGATTGCAGAATTGGGGGATGAACCAGCCCAATTGAGAAGACTTGCAGATGCGACAAAAGCTCGACTTTAGAAATTCCAGGAAGAGAAAGAGAAGGCTACATAAGCCTTGAAATAGGAGAAAGACGAAGCCTTAAAACAATTATGAGTAGCACGGTACAGTGTAGCCACCTATGCAAGTGAGAGACAAGAGTTTCAGGTGATGCTCTAGGAGGAAAAAGCCCAGCTACAGAGAGAAAAGGAGTAGTTTCTCATAGAGCGGGCTGTGGTCAAAGAGGTAGTGAGTAAAGCATGTCACTATGTGCCAGTGTTGGTACAGGAGGAATAAGAGTCGGTCAAGGCTCAAGTAGTAAAACTCGTTGAGACCATCCAACAACTTCAAGACATGATAACAAAATTGGAGGCTCAAATAGTACCGAGCACCCCGCAGGAGTTGCGAGACCAGAGGGAGGAGACCAATAAGAACAAAGTAATAAGGATAAGAGCCCTCACCTTAGAGTGCAAACAAATGAGTGATATAAGTGAACAAACATACAAACGCCTTGTCGAGGATCTAGAGCTAAGGAAGCTAGAAGCACAGTTACATAATGCGCATCAACAAGCATTTTTCAGTGCAGGCACAGATGAAGATGCTCACCTCAGTTGAAAGAACAAAAATATCCCAGGAGTAGTGCGCAATACAGAAATAGATCACTACCCTCCAGGGAAAAGTAATGGAAGTCACACAGAAGCTGCAACCTGTGTAGAACGAAGCCTGCAAGGTGTTTGAAGAGATTGATGGACAAGGCTCACAATTGGACCAAGTGGTTGCATCAGTAGAACAACGCCTAGAAGGGCCCGTTACAGAGCAGACAATCCAAGAGCTCATTGATCAGGAGGCTCAGGCAAAGTAGCAAGTTGAGGCAACTCGAGTTAATCTTGAGGCCTTCGAAGCAACATTTCCCAGACCCGAGTGACTCAGGATGAGTCACAGGTGAGTGTTGGGGGCTTGTTGGCCCTCGACCAAGTTTTGAGGAAACCTTGGTCAGGTTTGGACCACTTTTTGGACTTCGACACATTGTTCAAGGAAGGAGCACCCATGCAGATCTGAGGTCGCAGATCTCACCGATTTTGCGGTCTTTGTAAGATGTTATTTAGGGTTTTTGTAATGGGTTATTGGATGTCGACCCATGGGGTTTTCCCATGTTTGGCCCTATTGTAAGGGTTTGTAAAAGTATAAATAAAATAAGAATGTATGGTAGAAGAAGTGTTGTTTTGAGAAGCTTTTAGAAAAGAGTGGAGAGCTAAGTGCAAGTAATGTGATTAGCTTTGTGCAAGGGAATGTAAGTGAGTAAGGCTCTATGCTTGATAGAGGATTGGCTCTGTGCCTTGACCTAGTTTTGGAAGGAGGATCTGGTGCTTAGTGCGCAGATCTCCTATCTAATGTGAAGCTTGACTTTGTGGCTTAGTGCACAGGAGTGAATGAATGTAATATTCAAATGAATAATAAATAAGGCGAAGTGATTGGTGGACATAGCCTCACACTAGGGTGAACCATGTATATATTGTGTCTTTGGTTTTCTTTGTGCTGCATTGTTTATGTTATGAACTTGCTCAATGATTTGATTATTATGCATGATAGATATATTTGTTGCTGCTTAGTGCTTTATTTGTGTTAAGGATAAATGAATGTTAGATCTAACTCAGTTCTAAGTGTTCAAGATATATAATCATTTATTGTTACTGCACTGATCCATTTGGCTCCACTCTAACCACAAGAGCCATCAGCGTGCAAACTATGTACGAGAAAACACAAAACAAAGAAGTTTGTGCTCGAACAAACCGAAAACAATAAACAATTGAATTTGCATAGCTAGCGGTGAACCAAAAACTAAGGGTTTGAAGAGATACTACCATGATTACCCACTCCTAATTTTGATTAACCACCAAGAACTAGAGGACCGAAAACTCAAAACCCACTTCGTTATGTAAAAACCTATTCTCTGGTCATGAAGGACCATCCTTAAGATGAAATGAACATGGTTATTGATGAACAGGACAAAGAGTCAATCAATTAATTGAATGGACACCAACCATGTCATAAGTTGACAAGACAGTGACAACTATCAAATGATAGTATTCAGATCATATGGTGGGTAAAAAACGCATAACCAAAATTCATTAAGGATAAGAAATGTATTAAAACTTTGAATTTTGGTTTAATAATAAGATCAGATAAATAACATATTGAGTTAGTTTTTACGCTAAGTTATGAATTTTTTTAAAACTTTTAACATGGTTGTGTATCCACCAATGAATCATGGTCTAAATGTTTAATGATTTTAGATTTCCAATTAAAACAAATAGTTTTTTTCAATTAGACATGGTGAATACTTTAAGAGTTCAATCAATTACCTAGTGAAAGATTTCAATTTCATGCTTTTAATTCATGAAATTGAAATGGGTAAACATGATATAGCTATCTATGAAAAAAAATCCAACACAACTGATCAACAAAAGTAATCACCATAAAGAATCAATTATGTCGTATATACATGCTAAGCAATGGGTACAAAAACTCTTTCTTTGCAATTTTTGTGTTTCAAAAAATCGAAGAAACGAGATGGTAGTTGGGCTTCCAACAATGGCGACTCACTAGGTGAAGCAATTATCTCTGCATCATCAAACCTCCATGTCAGGGAAAAATCAAGACTTGGATAACATTTTAAGATGCCTCGAAACAAATATTACTTTAAGATTAAACATATTAAGATTAGCTCAGAAAAGATTAGCACAGTCATACTCATAAAATAAGTGCTTTGACAAATGATTATAACCTAAAGATTAGTTTTGATCAAAAGGCAACAATATTTATAAAGGTAACTTCAATACCGTTGACAGGGCCATTGCTGCCAGCAGACGTTCATAGTCTCAACATGGATGTCATTTAACCCACTCAAGTTCTTTAATCCCATCCAAAAGTTTTCTATCCATGATATGAATTTTTTTAATATATGATCAACTTATAAAACATACGTGACGTATCTCGAACTCAACATTGCTTTGCTATCAACAGGCTTGTTTAGTGCCCCGATGAAGTTGTCTTGGTTTCATGTGCGCATTTACCCGCTACCAACAGGCCTGTTCAGTACTCCAATGGGTTTACATACATTTCCACACATTAAAGTGCTTCCAACCCTCCTTAGTCGTTTATAATGATAGAATTTGGAGATTTCAAACTGACAAAGAGGGCGGGGTGATACTAGAGATTGATAATCAGGAAGATATATGACTGATCACTATTATTTGATTTTTTAGAACTGGTATTTCTATCATGGTTTATATGTTTATATTTCACTCAAGAAAAAATCTAGAGAATGAGGAAGCACTTTGAGGTGATATTTTTAGAACTGGGACGGTGTAAAAATTTTAAAGGTAACCATACTTCCCAAAGATCTCGACAAAATTTCAGGAATAATATTCTGACAAAGAACTTATAGGATAACTGTCTTTTAAACCAATTATCTGAGCTAAGTCTTAGTATGGAAAATGTTTGAACTGTTTCAAATTTCCATCCAATCATAATTCTAGTGATAAAAGTTCCCTTTAACATTCGTTTGTGAGTCAGAAATAACTCAATCAAATAGAAAATAAAGAAAGCAACAACACAGTAATCAAAAGAAAACAAACTATACACAACTTGGGATATTTACAGGGGGTCATGTCTTATTTTGATCAAGCGAAATACTTCTTGAGAGTCTGGCCATTCACCGGGAAAGTGTCTGGTTGTCCCTCCAAGTTTTGCAGACGAAAGGAGCTAGGACCCAATTTTTCTACAATAACAAATGGTCCCAACCATAGATTTTGAAACTTGGTGTGTTCCCCTTTGTCCTCATGTGATTTATCCCACTTAAGAACGAAATCTCCTATGTTGAAGTTTCCATCAGAGGATGAAATTGCGTCAAACCATTGTTTAACAATTTGTTGGTGCTGATCCAGTTTCTGTTTGGCTTGTGTCCTAATTTCTTCCAATTTAAGTAAAGCATTTATTCGATTTTCTAAAGGAGGACATTCTTCCTCTTGAACCTTTTGAGATAACTGAAGTGATGGGAGAAAGACATGGGGAGGAAGGATAGATTCTCTTCCGTACACGAGGAAGAAAGGATAATTACCGATGGATGCATTTGGGATGATCCTATCATCCCACAATGCGTTATATAATGCATTGTGCCAATTTTTGTGATTATTTGACACTGTTCTTTTCAGTGTTTTAGTCATATTTTTGTTTGTTGACTCAGCCAAGCCATTTCCTTGAGGATAGTAACTAGCATATTATTTTAACTCAATTTCATTTTCTAAAGCATGAACATTCATGTCCAAGGAAGAAAAGTAAGAAGCATTGTCGAAAACTAAACATTCAAGTATCCCAAAATGTGTGATGATATGAGAATTTAGGAACGAAATTACTTGATTAGTGTTTACTACCCTTAATAGTAAAGCTTCAGACCACCTTGTAAAATAATCTGTTACCGTGAGAATGTATTTGTGTTGTTGTGAAGAAGGGGGTTCAATTGTCCCTATGATATCGAGGCCCCATTGTTGGAATGGAATGCCTACTGTAACAGGCTGCAAGGGAAATGCAACCTTGTTGACTTGTCCTGTAGCTTTTTGACAAACTATGCACTTGTGAGCCATAGCATGAGAATCTTTAAATAATGTGGGCCAATAGTACCTAGCTCTAAGTAATTTGTGGGTGGTTGTATCCCCACCAAAATGGCCTCTGACATCACTAGAATGTAGCTCAACTACAACTTATTCAGATTCTTCCCTTTCCAAGAAACATAGTAATACACCATACAAATTCTTTCTAAACAATACATTATTAATTAATTGAAAAGGTGCAGACCTGAGCCTTAGTTCTCTTTTGTTTTTAAGATCGAAATTTCAAGGAATATTTATGTGAAACAAATAAAACCTTGTATCATTATACCAATAATTAGGCATAATTTGTGTATAACAGATCTGTGTTTCATAATGCAGTGTTTCATATGGTACTGCTAGTTCGTTATCAAGCATTTCGACTGAGTCAACCACCAATTTGCAAAGACCTTGGCCTCTAACAATTTGTGTTGGTATGATTTTGATATAATATTCCTGAAAATAGGTCATCCAATTGGCCCTCTTTTCTCCAAGCACCTTTTGAACTAACACATTTCTTACTGCAGGGTAAGGAACAATGAATTTTATCCTCTATTTCAAAAGATAAGGTCTAAAATGTTTTACTGCCTTAAAGACAATGTATGCTTGTTGATAAACTACATGATAATTTGATTTTGCTCCTTTAAAGGCGTAACTCATAAATGAAATGGGGATTTCATTATTGTCAGTGTTTTTTTGGGTAAGTACAACAATGTATGATCTGTCTGATGCAAAAGTATAAAGAGTGAAGTCTTTGGAGAAATCAGGACTCATCATGGAGATAACTTCTGTTATGGATTTTCTAATAGAATTAAAAGATAGGTTTTATTTTGGTCCCCATTTAAAAATAATGTCCTTTTTAATCATGTTTTGCAGAGGCCTAACCATCTCAGAAAATATTGGAACAAAACGTCTGACAAAATTTATTTTACCCAAAAAAGATTGCATTGCCTTCTTGGAGGATGGTGGAGGAAGATTGGCAATAGCTTGAGTTTGTTTGGGGTCTATTATCGTTCCATCCTTTGAAACTATAAATCCAAGTAATCTTCCCTTCTCTACTGCAAAAAGTGATTTCTTGGGGTTCAGTGAAATACCGAACTTACAACAATGCTCTAGTACAATTCTGGGATGTGACAAGTGATATTTTTTATTCTTAGAAAAGACAGTGGCATCATCTAGGAAAGAAACAACTGATTGGTTGATAAGGCCATGAAAAGAAATATCCATTGCCCTTTGGAAAGTGGCTCTGGCATTAATTAGTCCGAAAGACATTTTTTGATAAGCATAAGTGCCCCAAGGGGTGCAGAATGTGGTTTTTAACTAATCTAACGGAGACATGAGGACCTGGTTGTACCCTGAAAAAACATATAATAAGGATAGCCTTTCAGAACCAGATGCCTGTTGCAAGATTTTTTCCATTGGAGGAACATGATAATTGTCTTTATCGAAGGCTCGGTTTAAGTTACGGAAATCAACACAGATTCATATTTATCCGTTCTTTTTTGTTACTAGGTCCAAGTCGGATACCCATTGGGTATGCCGAACCAAAAAAATGATCGTTGTTGTTAATAATTTGTTCAGTACCTTTTTTACTGTGGTTCTAATTTAGGATACATTTTCCTAATTTTTTGTTGAAATGGTTGGGTTTGGGGCTTCATGATGATTACATGTTGTATTATGTTCGGATCAAAAGATTTCAAATCATTGTATGTCCAAGAAAATACATCTTTAAATTCCTTAAAAAATTTAATGAATGCATATCTCTCTTGTTGAGAGCACCCTTTTCCCAGATTAATGTTCTGAGGGTTATCTTGCGTTCCTAAATTTACAGCTTCATATAGCAATGAGGAACCATTCGTTTTACAGTTAACGACTCCCATGAATTTGTCATGTAAATCATAAAATTTTTCTAATATAACGACAAACTTAGGGATAGGATTTACCAGATCAGATGATGTTTCAACAGAACAAGGATCAAATATTACCGAAAAATCACAGAGATTTTCATTATGAGTATTTTCATCAATTACAACATCTTGGAAAGTGTCCTCCATATGCAAAAAAATTATGATTTTTTGATCATCGTCAAACACTCGCTAATTGGTGATATTGTCGGGGATTGATGGCCTGAATATTAATTCAACAAAAAATGAATTAGGAGAGAAGCGTTCAACAAGTAATAATTTTGATGCAACATCAACCAACAAATTTGCTTCAGAATTACTATATCTGGGAATATAACTTATGTTAAAAGCGAGAAATTTATGAATTAAGTTCCATACCTCGGTCTCGTAGTTTTTGAGGTGGGGTGATAAAAAATGAATACCATTTTTCACCTGTCTAACTACAATTTTAGAATCACCAAATACCGTCAAGCTTTGGACTTCAAGGTCTATGGCCTTCTTGAGTCCCTACAAGAGAGCTTCATATTCTGTCGTGTTGTTTGTACACTCAAATTCTAGTCTACAAGAAATGAATGCATTATTACCTTTGGGGTCAATCAATATACAACCAACACCAACTCCTTCAGAATATTTAGACCCATCAAAGTATAGAGACCGAATTTCATCATTCTCGCAACTATCAACAATATTTACATCATTTTTAGAAGTTGTTGCATGAGTACAGACTGGTATTTTAGATTGTTGATTTGGGTCTGTAATAGTAGATATTTCAGTCGCAAAATTTCCAAAGAATTTTTTCATACCTTGACTTTCTAATGCATTTGCATTGGGGGAAAAAGGTTCATTTGAGCTGTTTAGATCTGTAACCGTGTACTTCAGATAACGTTCCCTATTAATTCTAAGCTTGTTTGGCTGACCATTTATTGGTAACCATAAATGAGACCAATCTGTTGTGAAATAACCATGCAATTGTTCATACAAATATCTACTTAGGAACATGCCATATACCTCTAGAATATCAACGACTACTATGTCAATTCCCCAGTGAAATTTTGGGTTAGATGACAATCTAATCATTACATCTTTAAGCTCACCAACCACTATGACATTGGTTCTCTCCAACTGAATAATTTTCAAATAAGAAGGTTTAACTTCAACATTTTTCTTTTTACAAATAGACAAAGGCATTACATTTGACGAGGCCCCAAAATCTACCATACAATTATGCACATTTTTGTTGAAGATTTCAAAAGTTAACATAAAGGGTGGTACATTTTTCCATGGTGTGGGAGAATAAACTTGTTGATTTTTGTCTGTTATACCTAAAGTTATTTTATCCAAACTTCCTATGCTTTTATCTGGTGTATCCTTTTTATTATGGTTCTTAGTTGGCCTTTTGTCCACAATATCCTTTGTTTTGTTAATGCCATTTTCAACTGATTTTTTATCTAGAGGATATTTATTTTTACCGTTATCAGCTATGCTTTGTAACATTTTCTGTAGGATTGTAGGAAACTTTAGCAGCTCGAAAATCAATATTTTTGCTTTTAATATTTTAAGATCCTCAATAGGGTCGTAATCTAGATCAAAGGAAATGGGTTTTTTTAATGTTTCAACCTGTTTCGATTTTCTGGATATCATATTCTTATTTACCTTGGGTGCATACATGTTTTAAACTTTACTATGAGTATTATATGGGTGTTGAATTTTATGGACGGTTTCAAAATTAGCTTGGAAAATGCTATCCGAAAGGTGGCCAAAACCTGGGGAGATGAGTCGTCCTCATCAGGTTTTTCTTCCTCAACTGCATCATTTAGATTTTCAGGTGGGACAATAGCAATATCAGTTCCATATAATATGGATTGTATAGCATGATATAACCCTTCAAAATTCAGACCTTTTGTAGTGAGAATTGACATGTTTGGAGGATTTGGAAGTGGTTTCCTAAAATGTGGTTGATAATTTCCTTTGCTTGAAGACCCTTCCTCTGCAGATCTTTTCAAGTCTATAACTTGATTAGATAAATTTTGAAAATCTTTTTGTAAGCTCTCCAAATCTAAGGTTTCTCGTTCTTTATTATTTGGAGAAGGTCTGGTAAGAATTTATATCTTCTTTTTAGAAGAGGAAGTTGATTCAGCTTCTACATTTACATTATCTTTCAAACTAAGAATATCCTTTTCAATGAGAAATTACTCCTCAAAATATTCCAATAACGTGTTTTTCTTGGACCTCTTAACCCATATAGCTATGTTATGATGTAGAGCTTTAACATAATAAACAATAATCAAGTTTTCAGTAGGCATGGGTTCTGTAGGGATTTTATTTTTAAGTGTAATAAATCTATGATTGAAGTCCTTGACTTTATCTTTGGGATTCATCTTCATGTTGGACAATTCCATAACTAGAACTTCCAGAGATTTGTCATCCTCGAAATTTTCTAAGAAAAAGGTTTCAAACCTGTCCCAAGAAATAATAGTTTGGGGTTAGTGTGCAAAATACCACGTGGAGGCATTTCCTTCAAAGGTGTAAGGGAATAGTCTACACACGACATCTTCGTGTTCGACGTTTCGAAGCCTAACAACCAACATGAATTTTTTAATATAATCCCCGACTGATTGCTTAGAATTGGGATCAAAATTGGGTAACCATTTTTCGGGATGTTTGGGTAAAGGATGTTGAGGTCCAGGTACTACCATGACATCTAGCTCAAGCCAAGGTCTGGAAATATTGTTCTGGTTAGCCATTCGGGTCGATGTATGTGAATTTTGAGATTTCCCAGATGAAGAATTGTCTTCGTCAGAGGATTCCCCTCCCAAAGAGGGTGGAGAAGATCTAGGTGGGGAAGGAGGAAGTCCAGATTCCCCATCACCTTGGATCAATTCTTCAAATGGATCAATAATTCTATCAGACAATGCATGATTGGGTGAACCAATGGCAAGAGGATCTTCTTGTTGATTAGAAAAATCAAGGGGCTGATGTAATTGTTCACCAAACTGTCTAAGTCTGGACAATGCACCCTGGGTTCTTATTATTGATTGGCGATAATTACAGATAATTTCTTATACATCAATCCCTAGAGGATTCAGTGTCACAGGTTCAATGAGAATGTTAGTTTGGGCTTCTGACGTAGTGGTTGGATCAGGTGCAATGGTAGGGTATGAGTGACTACGAGTTATGACAAGGGAGAAATTATTTGGAGGTGTCTTTTGACCTCCTCGTGCCATTAATGACTTTCAGGCCCTCCTTCTATCGCCATTTGTTGATAGACATATGTGAACACACTGTCAACGGGAAGGGAACATTTGGTCCAAGGGTCTAAATAACCCAATCGTTTTAAAGTAACCTACCCTGATGGGTTTTACGGCTCTGTTGGCCGGTTAAAATACTAAGGTAAACCAAGAAAACAAAACGATTATCTATATATACAAAAATACTATGTACTTTTGCCACTTTACCTATAAAAATACCACACAGTCTTATTCGTATACAATACTTGTGTACAAATACAAGGTT
The DNA here is from genome assembly GCA_009831015.1 of Picea engelmannii. Classification (NCBI taxonomy): domain Eukaryota; kingdom Viridiplantae; phylum Streptophyta; class Pinopsida; order Pinales; family Pinaceae; genus Picea; species Picea engelmannii. The sequence goes on from ML824027.1 coordinate 12,164, forward strand.
TATGCAAGCCTTGTTAAACTTGAAATTGCACTATTGAAGCAGAGTTTAAGTAACACATGAAAGATAAGGAAAATTGTTTTGTAACTAATTAATAACTTGAAAAAAGGATCAAGCTAAGAATAAAGAGAATGAATATGATTTGTAATGATATAACTAAAATGATCAAAGCATTAAAATTTTAAGTTTTTTTTATCATTATTCATTCATTTTTTTTTTAATTAACTAATAAAAGATAACTAACCTGTTGTTGATCAACAATAAAAAAAGAACTGTGATTTTTGTCTTTGTGTGTAAGCTATTCTCCAATAACCTATTTTCCAAGCATAAATCTATGGCAATCACTTTACGGAAAATCAAAAGGAAAATTATAATATTACCTGAAGAAATTCAAGCAATTTCAATGATTTGAAAGTTATTTGTAAGAAACAGAAAGAAAAATATAATCCATGTGATGTTATGTGATTCAAAAACACAGAGATGAAAACAACTCCAATCATTTGCAGTTGATGTAACAAATTCAAATGTTTGATATAACTCAGAACACAAATATATATGTTTTATATTTGATGTACCACATGGATCATAATAACCAGAAATAATGAACTATATCGTGAACAGAAAGAAGAAAAACATTAAATCATATAATGATTTACAAACGAAAGATAACTCATGCAATATATGTTTTATTCTTTGAAAAATATGAAAAGCAACATGACTAATAAATAATTACATCACACAATTTTCTATCCAGACTAAAGCCATAGAGCACACTGTATTTTCATATCTTTCATTCAAAAAAATTTTAGTCCATCCTTCCAGGTTCCAAAAGAACTCCCCTAGTATCTAGGAAAGTATGAGTATTTAAAACATACCATTGATATGTTTCTCATATCCAAAAGATAGAGACAGATCTTCAAAAATATTTTTTTTCCAAAAAATAATCCTTAATTTAGGTTTGTAACAACAATCTCATGGTAATTTTGCAAGAGTGGTCACACCATTAAAACTATTTTTCTATATTGTTTGAAAAGAAACAACTTGCAAACTAGAAGCATTTCATGATGATCCACTATTCAAGCAATGCTCGAAATTCGCTCCTTCTTAAGGCGTGAAAAGAAAAAATAAAATTTAATTAGAAGAAAATCTCATAAACCAATTCTAGACAAGCTACAAAATCTACGATTATGTAGCTAGTCTAAAAAAACATGAAAATAAATTATGTTGCAACAAACCAATCAAATCATTAAATCTAAGAATTTGTTTACCAATTCAAATATTTGAAAAAGATGAATCTAGCATTTCCGAATTCATAACAACATTGACATTAGTTGAGTGTTTAATAATGATGTCCCCAGATTTCTTAGATCTCTTGTTCTCCCTAGGAGAAGTTTGTTGCAGATCGGCTCTCAAATTTGAATTTTCTCTTTCCAAATCTCGATTTCGAGCCAACACCTGGTTAATACATGCTTGTAAGTACATGATGTCCTGATAATATATTTGAATCCATGTGAAGCACTCCTTGCAATATACATGTTCTAGACCCGATAGAGGATGCATGTTGTCTGAGTTTATAGGTTTACCTTGTGCTATTATCGTTTTCAGATCATTATGTATCCCTATAAATCCTTCACGTTCCCTAAGAAATGAAGGGAGATTCAAAATGAAATCATACTGTGGTGAACCTACTCTAGTGGAATCGAGGCTTACATCGTCGACATAATTCATGTCTTCTATTACTACTGTCGGAACATGCTTGCTATGATTTTTACATTTGTTTCTTGTCATTCTCGACAAAATCCAACCACTTCTTTTATTTTTGAAATCCATGTCGCTAGCATCCTGTTTAATTTGTTTACCCTTTCTTTTAATTTTATTGTTACCCTCTGCATTTTGAGGCTGTAAATCACTAGGGACGTTTGGTGACTTGTTCCTCAAATGACTAAGGATTTCTTCCAAAGGTCTCTTTGGAATGAAATCACGTTTTTTAGAAGTGATTTCAGTTACGAGAGGGAACTTGATCAGATCATTGGTCGATAAGACAAATCCTTTTGGGATTTGAACCTCAACTCAGAAATCTTGGAGAGAGTGAGACACAATATTTGGACAAACAGGTTCTCTAGTACCCTAAGGTAAATGAGATTTGGTATCAAATTGTGAAGGAATAAACCCATTCCTTAAAAGAAAATGTTGCAAGGTATCCTCTATGTTCACCAATTGGACATTTACTAAAATCTGAATCAAACCATGATGGGACATGCTATATTTGGGGTTAGGGTTTTGCATATGATAGAACTTAGACGTTTTTCGGAGGCTCTTGAGCAAATAGAATGGTAAATTCAACTTGAACCCTAGGAAAATCATCAACAATCGTATGTGAAACAATAACACCAACCCATAATGCCCTTCACAAGTAATAAATTGTTTTATAACAAACAGTAAACCATGCCAGCAGGTTTTAAATAACTGTATAGGCATACCTTTCACATTGTAGCCCGACCTTTTGGAGACCAACATGCAATGCCATGGTATACCATTGATTTTCATATTCTTAAACCATCGATCACCTTCATGTGACAAACCAGTTTCTTTGGCTATGGATTCCTCTCTCACCTGCAAATGAATGTCACCTATCTTGGCTTTGGTTCCATCGAATGTCTTAGCAAAAGCCTATGCAACCTCTAAGTTGAAACACGAAAAAATACTGAATAAATTTTATCCAACCGAATTGGACCAGGTTGTCCACAACATCGTCATGAGATAACAATACTTGTGATCCATTTGGCTCCACTCTAACCACAAGAGCCATCAGTGTGCAAACTATGTACCAGAAAACACAAAACGAAGAAGTTTGTGCTCGAACAAACCCAAAACAATAAACAATTGAATTTGCATAGCTAGCAGTGAACCAAAAACTAAGGGTTTGAAGAGATAGTACCATGATTTCCCACTCCTAATTTTGATTAACTACCAAGAAACAGAGGACCGAAAACTCAAAACCTACTTTGTTCTGTAAAACCTATTCTCTGGTCATGAAGGACCATCCTGAAGATGAAATGAACGTGGTTATTGACGAACATGACAAAGACTCAATCAATTCATTGAATGGACATTAACCATGTCAAAATTTGACAATACAACGACAACTATCAAATGATATCATTCAAATCATATGGTGGGGAAAAAACCCATAACCAAAATTCACTAAGGATAAGAAATGTATTAAAACTTTGAATTTTGGTTTAATAACAAGATCAGATAAATAACATATCGAGTTGGCTTTTACCCTAAGTTATGAATTTTTTACAAATTTTAATACGATTGTGTATCCACTAATGAATCATGGTTTAAATGTTTTATGATTTTAGATTTCCAATTAAAACAAATATTTTTTTTCAATTACACAGGGTGAATACTTTAAGAGTTCAGTCAATGACCTTGTGAAAGATTTCAATTTCATGCTTTCCAGTCATGAAATTGAAATGGGTAAACATGATATAGATATCTATGGAAAAAAAATCCAACACAAATGATCAACAAAAGTAATCACCATAAAAAATCAATTTTGTCGTATATACATGCTAAGCAGTGGTTACAAAAACTCTTTCTTTGCAATTTTTGTGTTTCAAAAAATTGAAGAAACGAGATGGTAGTTGGGATGCCAACATGAGTGTGAAAGTAAAAAATCTCACTCGAAAATCTTTTCATGTTTAGGGAGTCTGCAAATAGCTTAAAGGACACTCCAAAGAGTTCATTTTTCATATTATTTTTATGAGCCCAAAAAAGTGATAGAAATATGATCGATTGTCTGCTTCATTTTTTAACGAGCTTGACACAAAAAATAAACTGTGCTCAAGGTCAGTTTCATTTTTACATGAGCTTGAAACATAAAATAAAATTTTTCTCGAGGTCGGTTTCATTTTTACATGAGCTTGAACCATAGAATAAAATTGTGCTCGGGTGATACCCTTTTAGTGGGTTTTCTTCCCAACATGATGTCTATAGGTTGGTATGTTGATCGATACCTATTGGCGGGTTTTTTCTCAACATGATGTCCATAGTTTGGTACTTTTACCCCAACATCATCATAAGAAGATGGCATCTTAGCTTCGATATGATGTCTAGAGTCTGGAAACATTCCCCCAAGATTTTGTCTGTCCACTAACTCTTCTTTTGCACTTTCTTAGACTACTAGTTACCAGTAGGAATAGGTTCACCCGAGAGGGAGGAAGAAAGAGGATCAAATGATATAGGTGGAGGAAGGGAAGTTTTAGGTACCAAATCTTGTGGAAGTTGGGACTCTGTTGGAATAAGTGAAATGATGTCACCTATTGTTTCAATTTCAGATAGGCTAGATACGAATCAAGGATTAAATGATTCAGGGGATCGTTGAACCATAGCCGAAATCATGTTTAATGTGGAAACTTGATGTGGGGGATTAGGGAGAGGTAAGGGAAAAACTCCCATGAGTGAGGAATCCTTGAGGAGACCTACCCCCACACTTTCTTACTCAATATTATAATGTACCATGAAAGGGATATTATTCACTGAGTGGTTATTGATATCTAGCATACAATAGTCAAGTTGGTCAATAGTCATAATTTTCCCTTGATGGGGAAATTGTAAAAGGTGAAAGACTAAAGATGTGAAGACAATCATTGCATAGAACCAAATATGACCAAGAAAAAATTTATAATCCAAGGGTGCATCAACCACTTCGATGTCAATAGAAATTCTTTTTCCCTTGAATTCGACAAAGAAATATTGCAAGAGTCCATAAGGTTGGAAACCATGTCCATCAAACGATTTAAGGGTAGTGGGAGACTGGTTAAGTTCAGGAGAACCAATGGCTCTCCAACATGATAAACACATGACAAAAGTGGAGGCTCCTTCATCCAAAATAGTGCAATGGATATTCTTCCCATGAGCCATAGTGTGAATTCAGAATGCCAGGTGGTGAGAGAGGCTTGGTTTAAAATATTCCAAATTAAACATAATAATTTTTTATGTTTCTAGGTCCACATCTCCAATGGTTGACAACAAGGTTCTATGTTGACTTGGATATTTATAAAGAACTTGGATCGTCGACATAGCACAAGGTGATTGTGTCAAATATTCAACAATTTTGTAGATTTGAGAAGCGTGGGCACTTGGATTGAAAATCGACTTTTGAAAGGATCAGTTAAAATTGTCGGTTGGGAGGTACCCTTCACAAATTTGGTGACTTCCTCACGATGAGGATAGTCTTTCATGTGATCGTCATCTGCAAAAATTAGGAAAGGGAAATTCATCTTCCTTTTTGGCTAGGTGTCATCAATTTCTGTACTCTCCTTCTGGTTAGAATATTTATTGGATTTACCCTTGTTTTTAATCTTACCTCTAGGTTGATAAGATGAAGTGGAGTGAACCGCATTCACCTTAAAGGTTTTTGTAGGAGAGGGAGCATTTTTTTTGTTGGTAACAGAACCCACCATGCCATCGGCATGGGCTTTCGAAGTAGGTCTTGACAGATCGTTCGATGGCGAGGAGCATGAGGGATCAGATCATAAAGTGTGCCATATTGGGAATATACCAATTCCAAATATTGTGAATGAATGATCACTTTCTCCTCAATAACAACACCTCCCATGGCGACATCTCTGGCGATGGGTGGCAAAAGTGACTTGGTAAGCAAATCTGCTAGGATTTGGTCCAGGATCACAGATTTAATCAATCATCACCACTGCCTCCATTCACGAATATGATTAGATATATGAGTGGAGGTGGATTTCCTAAGCGAAGTTAAAATCTCTGTACTGGTTTCATATTGAATTGGTAGCTCGAAATGTGTCAAAAAATCCATAGCTAAAGAGTTGAAGTCGTTAAAGAAATGTTGGTAGCTCTATATACCATTTAGTTGTCGAGCCTGTGAGATTTCTTTGGAAAATTCTTGATCGAATGGAATCATCCATCAAGGAGTTATAAGAATACCATAGATGGAAGGTCATTACATGGTTATTAGGGTCTTCTCCAAGTTTCCCATCAAAATTTGGGATATTAGAAGGTATTTTGGCATGGATTGGAGGAAAAAACGGGGTATGCAGTATGGGATCATTGGTCAAAAGCGACAGATTAGGCATATATAATGTAGACAAGAATGGAATTTTTCAGTTGAATTGTGGATACTGGTAGTAATCATGTGGCATTGGAACATGAGTAGGACCATATACAAGTTGTGTCTGCATGGAAAAACCAAATGCCCCCCCCCCATGTACTATGTTTGACCTGATGGCCCCCTTATATATTGTGGTTGACCTGAGGGTCACCCTATGTATTGTGGTTGGCTCGATGGTCCTGTCATATACTACATTTGAGGGAGTTGTTGTGTTGGAATCATGGGGTTCACATATTTATTTGGAAACATTCCTTGTTGAGGAGTGCTCACTGGATTAGGTTGACCCCATAAAGAATCTGCAACTCCTAGATATGGTTTTCCAGGATACAGGACTGTAGTAGTAGGAATGGAAGGACCTACAGGAATGACTTTCCCCCAGGCTTGTTGTTGTTTTCCCCACATAGGATTTTTCCCCATGGCTGATGGTTTCCCCATAAAAAAATGTTTCCCTCTAGCTGAAATTTTCCCTCTAGCTAAAGGTTTCCCCTCAACTGAAGGTTTCACCCCAGATAAAGGTTGGCCTTTCATTGAGGATTGACCTCTAATGAAGGGTATAGAAGAACTCCCCATTTGTAAAGTTAGAGATGTAGGCTAAGTAGCTTGTGTAATTTTGGTTTTGTGAATGACCTGACTGCTAGTCATCTGACCGATGGGACAACCAAGTAAAGAAATTGGTGTATGCATATGTGGGAATAGCTAAGCATGAATATTACCTGAACCATGTGTGAAGAGAGATGTGCTCACAAGTGGTTGTGTCAGAGTAACTTGGGTCACATATGTTCCTCGTAAAGAATAAGCACCAACAGTCATGATCTGCGCTCTTGCAGGATCAACTACAAGAGTTGTGGATAAAGGAGGTGGAACTTTCAATCCCTCTGTAAATTCCAATGTCGATGGGTTCATGCCAAAATATTTCCTAGTGGCTAAACTGGTCAGTAAATGGTAAGAAGAATAAGCATCGAGAAATATCGTGGACGATAATTCAATGAGTATTGGTCCAAGTTGATCAGTTAAAGGGGGATTTGTGTAAGGTACAACACCTTCTACGAAGGTTCTGGTTGATTCTTCAAGTTGGTCACTTCCAGGAGCTACACTCCTGACCTCATAAGTCATTTCTTCACCAATAATTCTTTTGTTAGAAGGATTGTGTTGAATTTTAGGATCTAAACCTTGCATTCTGTGAGATCTTCGAAGCCCTTGATTGGACATGATGAAAATTTAATGATTCCTAAGGCCAAGTACGAACTCTGAAAGAACATAGTCCTAATAAATCTAAAATTAATCAACCAAGCAAGCCGTAGATGAAAGGATCTTCTGAAGACAGATATCGAGACGTCAATGAAGAAATGAGAAGTAGCTACCCCAAACTCCATGTAACAACACTTCTTGGTGCAAGAAACCCTCATTTCCTTGGGGTCACCCTCCAAGGGTACTGAAAGTGTGATACAACATTTTCCCCAAGTTTCATAGGAAACCCCCCACAGTCACCTCTGTAGATACCTAGGAAAGGTTACTCTAGGGTTACCAACTCGCAATTAGCCTTCGGGGGGGGGTACAATCAATAGTAAGGACCAAACGTATAGGCATGATAACAAAGTATAGAGCTCTTCCATAGGACTAAAGACAAGTGGACCAGTAATACTCCTGATTACCTCAAATGGATTCGAGGTTGTTGAAGCACCGAGACCAAATTAACCTGTAACACTCGAGGAAAAAACCCCAATATACGCTCTTTCCACTACGATTAGTCAATATTTAGAGGGGTAATATCCACTGCTCTTATGCACATGACCTCATCTTTAGCCTCTGTTTTAGAGGGGCTTCCCAGCTATTCCTGTACAACAATTGGATTTTGTCACTATTTAGTGTTCTACAGTCTTGTTTGTTAGCCTTGGATAATTAACTCACTTCACCCTAATCCAAAGGCTCTATCCTTAGACTATTGTTGGTGTGCTACAAATAAAAAATTTCTAATTGATTTTATTAGTGCACTAGTTAATTTCAATGGTCTTTTTTAATCAGAAAGGTCCACGGAGATGAAACATATGATTTTGTGAATCGACTCCAAAACCATGCAAAAAGAATGATGTGCAAAATATATCTTTCAATGAATTCTATCTGTAGGAATGAGAAGATATATTTTTCTTCTTAATATAAATAAGCACTCAATATCATGCAACTTTCAATATTCTTCTTAAATGGAGAGAAGAATGATTCCAACCTATCAAATAAATGTTTTTGAATCCATAAAGCAAATGAAACACTGACTCTAAAATGAATACCAACTAAAAGATCCAATTGATGAAAATAGAATGCACTAATATTGTTTTCGTATTTTCAAATCACTTGAAAACTCAAAATGGACCTATTATTTTGTTTTTTCTTTCAATTAAAATGAAAAGATTCAAAGATACTCACAAAGAGTTGCCAATTTTCTCACAAAGAATCTCAAAAACAAATAAGGTGAAGAAAACAAGAATTCAATGAATGAAATAATCCAAAAACAAGAAAGGCTTCAATCAATAGTTCAAACAAGAACTCAAAGATGGAAAGTATAGAATAACATTTCTTATTACTTGAGAAAATGAGTAGCAAGAATCAAATATTAATGCCAAGTTGCAATAAGGCTATAGAGCTTCAAACATTTGAAGGATCAAAAGATTTCCAAAGAAGACAAAAAAGCTCAAAAACAATGCTCAAAGAAACACTTGCAATCCAAAATCAATGAAGAAGACTTCAAAATAATCAAGTGAGACACTTAGAAAGTTTTGAAATCAAGATAAATTTTTTTTTAGAACCTTCATGGTGAGGATCAAGCTGTTGGTAAGATAGACTTTGACCAAAGGATTAGGTTAGCCCAAGGTAGTCATGCACAATTCACAATTTGACAGATTTGCAAACTTCAAAAGAGAGAAAAATATGGCAATCACTCAACTTCAATGAAACAAAGCCTAAATCAAGTTCAGAGGATTCTAACACAATTTCTTTTAGGAAAAACACTAATAAAAAGAAGGAAAAAAGGACAAAAAATTCACTCAAAAGAGGGACTATCGCCCATGTTACCTGTTGATGTTTGGGCAACATCGAGAAGACATTCTCTTAGAATAATAATTAATAATATAATTATTGATTATTAAATATCATATATAATAAGTAAATGATAATAATAAATAGTTACCGATTATTCAAGGGACGCATCCTTTCATGGATGGTCACCATATGTTCCCTATATACAGAACACTCATCATTGTAATAATATATCGATATATCTCATATGAAGAAAAACAACATGGTATAAGAGCGGGACTGGGCTTGACTTCTTCACAGGAGGGCCCAGGAAAATGAGAGTAGAGTAAAATATTGGGAGTGTTAAATTTATGGGGTTGTTACAATCTCTATGTACAACATATTTACTTTTTTACTCCTACCTAAATTATAGAAAGAATTCCATAAATTATGGTGGGCAGTAATTTCTAGTAAAAATGTCTAATTACCTAAATATGAGGAATGCAATGCATATTTACTTCTACCTATATTTATGCAAATAATCACATGAATTATGGAGGAACAATTCAACAAAGTCAAATGCTATGTGGATGGATTATAACCAAATTAATGTTTTTGTAGTTATAGAGGTATTCTGCAACTATTTATAAGAAATAAAATTGAATTTAATTTTTCAAAGAGACGTGTCTTTTTTGGATCAATCTAATATTACTATAAAAAGACACTTGAAAGACACAACAATAGACACACATATTTTTTCTCTCTCACACGTGGGATAAGTGATTTAAGGAAGAGTATAAGAAGTTGAAATTTTCCGAGTTACTTATTGATGTTCTAGTGTTTACTAAAGTAATATCGTATATCATTGGAAGTAATTACCACTTGGGGAAAATTGTGCTTGTTTAATTTAACACTAGAAAATCAACATGGTTAGTTGTATGACATCCAATATATGATAGATGTGTGTTGGTAGTTGTATGACATCGAGTATATGATGGATGTGTGTTGGTCATAGTAGAAGACATATTATTTAGAGGGTCACTGTATATAGTTGTGCACAAGATAAATTGATCTCCTCTAGGAGATGATTTTTGTTGTTTTTGTTTCTTGTTCCGGGAAGGTCACATTTAATAGCTTTGAGAAGGATCCATAATGATGGTCGCAGGAAGCAGACATGGAGGGAAAGACCTTCCAACATGATATCAAGGAGAGACATTGCCAACCATGATTCTCAAAGACATGAATTCTCTAGGAGCAATGTACTTCCTAGGATGGGACCATGCCAGATAGTAGAGACAGTTCCAATGATCATGGATACATTGAGTTAATACCGACTGTAGCACAACTATGGTAGATCGAGTAGAGGAGGAAAACATATTATGATACTCGGAGGGAGTAGGTGTAGTAGTCCCAGTACATGAGTCGAGCCATGAGATGTTGAGGAAGCAGGTATGGCAGAAGTTCCAATGTATGTAGAGGCATTCCCATAGAGGGAGGAGGTACAACATCCAGAGGGATAAGAGATTGAGTTACCTCTAGAGAAGGAGGAAGAGCTACCTTCAGTGTCAGAGGGAGCAGATACAAAGGAGGAGTCACCTACAGCTCCAGAGGGAGTATTGATGTTTTTCAGCTTCCTGAGACATTAGTTTCATGAGGGACCTTGATATATCAAGTATGGTCCAAGATGACTTAGCATGATCAAAATTTACCTATGTTTCTATGGGCAAAGGAATCCATGACTGCAATGTATGTTCAGAACAAAAGTCCTCATAATACTTTGAGGAACATGATGCTTGAGGAGGCCTTCACTGGAGTGAAGCCTGAGGTTGGACACTTCAAGATATTTTAGCATCTAATATACATTCATCTACCCAAGGAGAAAAGGATCAAGCTATACCCTTCAGGTAGAAAGGGAAAATTTGTGGGGTGCAATGAGTCTTCGAAGGCATATCAGATCTACATTCTTGGTCAGAGACATATTGGGGTGAGAGATGTTACCTTTGAGGAGGAGGTATCCTTTAAAGAGATCTGGAGGATATCACATGGAGATTAATCAAATTGATACAATTGATCTCGTTGATCCTATAGGTCCAGTTGATGTTCCCATAGATATTGTAGTAGTTCAGAAGAGACCTACATGGGCTCATCAGACTCTGCAGGAGGTAGAAGGATATGTAACTCCTCATGGTACCTTCAAAGTGAGAAAGATACCTCAAATATATTCATGCTATGCCGCAACTATGAGACACATCATTCATTTTGAGCCTTCCTGTTATTAGGAGGCAACTAGTCGTCCAGTATGGAGAGATGTCATGATGGAGGAGTATCAATACATCATGAAGAATGATTTGTGGGATATTGTTTTGAGACATGAGGGGAAGTTTGTAGTGACTTCCAAATGGATCTAAAAGATCAAACACACAGTTGGTGAGAGCATCGAGAGACACAAACCAAGATTTGTTGCTAGAGGGTTCTCTTAGGTGGAGGGAATAGATTATGAGTAGACATTTGCTCCTATTGCTTGATACACTTCTATCTAGATGATTATTTCCCCTGCAACATCCATATGTTAGAGAGTACATCGGATGGATGTAAAGACAACCTTTATCAATGGAGAGATTGAGGAAGAAGTATACATCGAGCAACCATATGGTTTCGTGATACATGAGGAGTCTCATGTGTGCAGGTTGACGATGGCCTTGTATGGACTCAAGCAACCACCTCAAGCTTGGTATGAAAGGATTGATGGACACCTGATGGGATTCAACAAAAGTGTTGTTGATCCCATCCTATACTACAAGACTATTAATGGTGAGTCCCTAATTTTGGTCCTCTACGTTGATGATTTATTCCTCACTGGTATAGAGAGCCTTATTATTGAATGCAAGTATGCGTTGGCCTCTAAGTTTGAGATGAAGGACCTTGGTATGATGCACTACTTCTTGGGACTGAGGTGTGGCATAGAACTGATGAGGTATTCCCGAGTCGGGGGAAGTACACAATTGAGATATTGAAGAAGTTTGGGATGTTGAACTTGAAGCCTGTGGCTACACCAACAGTGACAAATCTGAAGAAACTAAGTGTGTCTTTTTCTGATTCTAACGAAATTTATCTGAATCTGTACAGACAATTGATTGGATCATTGATGTATTTGGTTAACACCAGACCAAATATTTGCTATGCAATGAGTGCACTTAGCCAGTTTATGAGTTAGTTGAGATAGACACACTAGATTGTTGCGAAGCATGTGTTGAGATACATGCAAGGCACAATTGGACATGGTCTGAGATATACTTCCAGTATTGATATGATATGGCAAGAATATATTGAATCTGACTGGGCATGGAGCACAGTGGACAGAAAGAGCACCTTTGGGTGTTGCTTCACTTTGGGATCTTCCATGGTTTCCTGGTGTAGCAGGAAACATAATTATGTGGATTTGAGCACATCAGAAGCAAAGTACATTGCATTAAGTATGTCAATATGTGAAGTAGTGTGGCTTCACAAGCTCCTTGCATATTTATCCGAACATGTTTTGGATTCCACCATTATTCATTATGGTAACCAAAGTTGTGTGAAGATCTCATAGAATCTAGTGTTTCATGACAAATCGAACCACATTGATATCAAGTACCATTACATCCGAGACATGGTGTAGAGGAAGGAAGTACTGGTGTTGTACCTTTCTACAGATGAGCAGGTTGTTGATGTTCTTACCAAACCGAGACAAAGTTCAAGTACTTCCATGACAGACTTGGTGTGGCAGAGAATGCCTCCCTCGCTGAGAGAGAGTGTTGATGTTTGCAACTTCCTGAGACATTCTCTAGATTGTACTCCTCTATGACTGAGTTGAGTTGATCTATGATAACACTTATCCAAGAAGGAATAAGTGTGTTTGGACTTATATCCCAACGTTCCTTGTGGAGAGCACATGAGGACATGTCCCATGTGGAGAGCACATGAGGACATGTCAAGGGAGTTGACCCTTGATGTCACACACTATGGGAGTTGACCCTAGTGTTTCTAGAGGGTGTAGCCTCTAGAAGTCCACATGGGAGTGCCATGTGTGAAAAAAATTCTCCAGATCATACTCCTCTGTGAATTGAGTTGAGTTTATCTGTGAGGACACTTATTCAAGAAGGGATAAGTGCATTTGGGATTATATCCCAATGTCCCACGTGGAGAACACATGAGGACATGTTAAGGGAATTTACCCTTGACATCACATACTATGGGAGTTTACCCTTGACATCACACACTATGGGAGTTGACCCTAGTGTTTCTAGAGGGTGTAGCCTCTAGAAGTCCACATGGGAGTGCCATGCATGACAAACCTTTTTCTACTATGGTGGTTGTGTACCATTGGAAGAGATTGAGTGTCTCTAGACAATAGTTGTGTACTAATATGGAAAGATACCTCCCTAGGTAAGAGGGAATGTTAATGTTTCATCATCGAGTGGAAATTATCCTATATTGGGTTGAAGACCAAGGGAGATATGATACATTTATCATAAAGGTTCACTTGTGGTAAATGGGCCCATACATAGTCCTTCCTTGATCATGAAAAGGAATAATATGGAATCGAGGTGCTTGAATTTATTTTCATGTGTCAGTTAGCATTAGGATAACATTCACTCACAAGTGTGTACTTGTGGTGAAATATCCTGGTGTGGTCCTTTTCCTAGTCATGGTGATTTGACAATGAATGATAAATAATCAAGATGTTATATGCTATTACATGTGGACCTAGAGTGAGTTTCATCTCAGAGAGAGTCAATTGGATCAAAAGGGAGAGCCACAGAAGGATTTTCTCCTCGGTTCAAGTGCGAGAGAGACGTCTCCCAATACTGACATACAAGTGTCATGAGTCTAGGGTGAAGTTTGTATACTTCAGAGACAAGCTTGGCATGATGTAGAATCTCTCTCTCGTTGAGAGGGAGTGTTGATGTTTGGGCAACATCGGGAAAACATTCTCTTAGAATAATAATTAATAATATAATTATTGATTATTAAATATCATATATAATAAGTAAATGATAATATAAATAGTTATTGATTATTCAAGGGAAGAATACTTTCATGGATGGTCACCATATCTTCCCTATATATGGAACACTCATCATTGTAATAATATATCGATTATATCTCATATGAAGAAAAACAACATTACCATGTACACAGGGTGATAAAAAGGAGACTATCGCTCCCTAGACCAATACTCGGGGGAGATGACAATGAAACTATCTCTCTGTGTGTCTCTTTGAGGGAGGGATGAAGTCCTGAAAGTGATGGAAATGATCAAATTTTTGCTCAGATCAGGTGTGTTAGCACATAAAGTTGTCATGGGTCATATGTAGCTATTGTTAAATCCTGGGTCTACACCTTTGTCGAGTCTCTCTCTTTTATGCATGCCTTCCTATAAGTTTTTCCTCTTCTGGTTGATCAATTCAGGTTGGTCATGTACTTTGTATGCATAGGAAAAAACTATGAGAAAAATGTAGCGTTTTGAGCAATCCACTTGGGGTTTGAAATACAAGAAAGCAGGCAGGATCAATTTTCAATGGCGGAGATCCCATGTGCAATTCAGATTAACGGATCTCATGTATTTAGAGTTTCAAAGTCGCGCAAGGATTAATGATCAGAAAAAAGATTTGAAGTCTCGAAGTAACGAGAGGCTGCCATGTCGACCAGGAGAAAGTCACTACGAGAGATATTCATGCCCGCATTCAAAATCTCCTGAAGCCCAAAGTGTCGAAGTAACGAGAGAATGCCATGCCAACCGGGCGAAAGTCACTTCAGAAGATGTTCATACCCACATTCAGAAGCTCAAGCATGAAGTGTCAAAGTAACGAGAGGCTGCCACATCAACTAGGAGAAAGCTACTTCGGGAGATTTCCATTCGAGCATCCCAAAGTCCCGAAGTGACGTCAAGCTTCCACGTCATTTCAGGCCGTACCACTCCACGGGTGTTTTTCAACTCAGCACATGGCACTTATCCACCGATGATGTATAACATTCATTTCAGGCTACCATGTCACTCCAGGAGTTTTTCATGCTTCACAATCCAAAACCCACAAAGCCCAAAGTGCTGAAGTGTCGAAGACACATGGCGCTCATCCATCAGTAGTTGTGATAACACAATGCCGTCAGACCACCACGTCAGATTCAGGAGATCATACCCCTTGAGATATTCTTTCTTGACCTTTGAATCTCCTAAGCGCCAAAATTGGCTCCATATCTAAACATGATTAAAAGGATTATGGAGTTGGCATATGCATAAATTTTAGCGGGGGCGCTAAAATAGCAGAGCATTCCCAGATCACAGATTGCAACAAATAGATGACCACACTTCATTGTGGGGACAAAAAGCACTCAAGCGCTAAAATATTAGAGCGGTCCTGCAATCGAAACCAGGGTATAGCTAAGGAGGTATGTGGAAGTTGGTGGTGGATTTTAGGGGTCACAGTGATGTGGATCCAAACCTCCCTAGGAAAATTTCAGAATCACGTGAATCTGAGAGAAGCACATGGCAGAAAGCTAGGCGTAAGGCCTCGTTCTGATCCCAAGGAGAAATCAGTTAATGAAAGAAGGACTGGTGGTTGAACAATCAACTACCCCCTTAAATGGAAGCATGGGGGGTCTGGCCAAGGAGACAGAAAACTGTTAGCCCGAAGTACCACAAAGGGTAGTTTCTCATGATCACCCATACTAACCAGAGTTTCCTTCTGACAGAAGAACAAGATAGACAAGAGAATACACACGACACTTGAAATTAGGTGCCCAAGCAACAAGACATGTTGATTGTTTTGATTAGAAATATATCAGATGAATGATATGTCCAAGTGAGGAGGGGTGTTTGGCCCAAGACCGAATGAAGTTTTGAGAAATGTTTATGACTGTATATTTCAGTTTGTAAGCTAGAGGGGCATGTAGTTGGAAATTGTATTATTATTGAAGACTCATATAAGTTGTTTCATCAGATTTATGTTCTATTTTCTCTGTTCTATTCTTCATCTTGTCTGAATGTAATTGCTGATTTTAAGGAATAAAATTTTCCTTTGATTGATAAATTCCTGATGCGGTAGAGGATTGGTTTTAAGCTTGCCTATCTATCATTGTTGACTGTTCAAACACATCTAAACTCTATGTACTCTGTTATTTTCTTCTTCTTGTTTGAATGTATTGTAGATTTTAAGGATTAAAATTTACCTTTGATTGATAGATTCATGATGCGATAGAGGATCTACTGTAAGCTTGCCTATCTATCATTGTTTACTGTTTAGACACATCTAAATTCTCTTGGAAGAGAGTATCTCTGCTTAGCGAATATTCATCTTTATGTTATTCTCTTATTCTTCTTTTTGTCATTATACAAATATTTTTTCTGATAGGGAGCTTAAATTCCTTCAACGAGCTGATTGTTTATGAATCCATAGCCCAATGGTCCATCACTAATCTGCAATGATATTTGTTGTCGTTTCCTTTCTTTAAAGTCTTACTGACCCACCCACTCAAACCATTTTAATCCATTTACATTTTGATGGGTACTGGGATTATTCTTTTGCAGTATGAGGGTGATTCTCAGTGATAACATTAATTGCACCGTTGTCGGGGACAAAAGTGAATATATCTTCCCTGGGAGAACAACAACAAAGAGATCCAGTTTTAGATGGTGAACTGAAGCTGGACACATTGTTATGACTGCTCATCTTTCACCATGGCGACTCCATTGTTCGGAAATCTATTGGCGACTCCATTGGTTTGAGACAAATTAAATGGCTATGGAGGCTATCTTGGCTAGGAGGTTTTCCCCACTCAATTTCTCAGCCATGGCTGGTTATCCACATCCTGTGCCTCAAATTGATGAATGGCAAGATCTGCTGCCAAGATTTTATGAAGGTGAGAATGACAACCCTGTTGAGCATGTTTTGGAATTTCATGCTTTGATGCAACAGCTTGACATCCAACATGAAGACATATGTATGAAGTTGTTTATGTACTCTCTTCAAGGATATGTTCGTCTTTGGTATCATTCTCTTGAAACTTCTAGTATTTATTCACTCAAAGAGTTTCATGCTGCTTTCAATATTCATTGTCAAAATTTTTATCCCTTTAAGTTAATTTGTCATAGCTGTTGTGAGGAGTATAAATACTTTGTTCAGGATCTAATTGATTCTTATGAAGGCTGCAATAATGAATAAGATGCCTTGGATGAGGAATCAAATATTTCTCTTCCCTTTTCATCTACATCAGATGAAAATTTTGTTTATTGTTTTAATAAGTAAAGTACAGAAATTGAGTTTGTTCTGGAAACTGATACTCTTTATAACCTTGTCTCTAAAAGACCTAGATATTGTTGGATTACTAATAGGGGGGGTGAATCAATAATAGAGAAATTTAATTATTTTTCACCATAAAATGCAAGTGTTATATCAATGTAACATTATCATCCAATAGTTGCAGAGTAAATAAACAATGAACAAATGAGCAATCACATGCATACAAAGTACACCAATGTTTATGTGGAAACCCAAAGTGGGAGAAAAACACAAAATGTTTTTTCTTATATGTCTTTAAGAATTACATTCACTGGAAGCACAAACTTCCTTTATTTTCCAGCTGGAACTGGAAGGAGGATCCAACCCCCTAGTTTCTCAGGCTACAACCTGAGGGAAGATCCAACTCCCCAATTTCTCTATCTTCAACCAGAAGGAGGCTACAACCCCCCATGTTCTCCGAGTACAACCAGAAGGTGGCTATAACCACTTGTCCTTACCCCATCCAACCGCCCTGGCATATAAGTAGAATGATGGAACCACTATCACACTATCACTGTGAGATATACAACTATAAACCTATACCAATCAACCTACGCCAAACAACCTGTACCAATAACCTGAACCATGCATCAATCTGTACCTCAACCTATAATCAACATGTACCATAAACAAGTGCATCAACCACGCACCAACCTGTATCAAGCAATCTGTACTCAACCTATACCATAAACAAGTGCATCAACCATGCACCAACCTGTACCTCAACATGTACCATGAACAAGGGCATCAACCATGCACAAAACCTGTACAAATAACCTGTCACAACAACCTTTCCAAACAACCTATCACAACAACTTGTCTCATCAATCTTATCAACCAAATCATATCTACTCACCAAGATAAATCACCAAGAGAACTCTAAACCATATGCACAATATCACCAAGATGTGCATCAACCAAGCACATCACAAAAGCTCATAATCATCACCAAGATCAATATGTGCTTCTAATAATATACCAAGACAAGTATGCTACATCATCCATAAACCATGTGTCAACAATACTACTAATAAGTACCTCCAACCATGTACCAAGTATGTACCAATCATGCATCAACTACACATCAACTATGACTCATCAAGATGTACCAACGTCATCAACTATACACCTCATGTATGTGCCAACTCATCAACTATTTGTCTCAACCATGTACCCAACATGTACCTCAACCAAAATCCCTCATCAATTTCATCATCCAAATATGATTTGTAACTCTGTAATAGACCTGGTGTATAT